>CM060969.1:111390137-111697637 GCA_030765045.1 Tenodera sinensis
ATATTGGACGATTTCGGAGTATTAACTGATATGGATGTGTGCTTTTGACTCCCTATAGGTTATTAGCGAAATGGAATATGATGAAATAAGAAGTTTAAGCATAAAGACCGCCTCCGTAGCGCAGTGGTAGCGCGCCTGCTCTGGCGTGGAGGACCTGGGCTCGGTTCCCAGTACCAGCATGGTGATTTTTTCCCGCTGAGAGATCTGATCCGGGGTGCACTCAGCCTCATGATGACAACTAGGATTCCATATGGAGACAACATACTCATTGGTGGGTCTGAAAAGGAGATGGAATCTAGGAATCTACCTGTGAAGTATAATGTGCCAGCATAGGCTTGACTGACAACAAATGGACCCACCTCACCGACTGAGTAAAGGTTACCTGGCAAATAGGTAAGATGCTCTTACAATTGGGTAAATATCGACTGCACAATATACCTATAAGGAAATATTACTTCTTTGCACGTTGAAAAAATCAAATAAACGACAACCGACTACGCCTAAGAAAAATGCTGAAGTAGTGTGCAGTGTAATAGAAATTAAAAGTAACCAGTGCAACTTTCGATGATCTTGTAACGTTTGCAAAATTTCTCCTAGCCCCAAACCTAGAAATTATTCTTTCGAAGTTCACTTATTTTGACTTTTCATTTGTTATATGAATGCTAATCCTATATTTCATTTTGCAATTACTTTCAACTGTTAATCGTGGCCTAAGGTAAGCCATTTTGTACGGTTATATCCAAGTTAGTTCCCACCTCTACCCTTGGTGGCGGTTAGTTGATCGCTAAGAGTAACTCCTGGTTAGCTGTTAACTGAAGATTTGGACTGAATCTCAGTTAACACCTAACTGGAATCTTAAACCGAAATGGTAATAGGTCGTGAGTGAGTTGTGACACTGGCAAAAGTTCTGCTTGGTTCTAATTTCTTTACACATGGGCTCATTTTTGGCCTCCGTTGCCTTAGCTAAGGAATGTAGTGTCTCTACAGGTGTTTCCAAAACGGATTTATGTCTGGTTTTAAGAGGCAATTGTTTGGAAATGCTAGGATACAAGGTTTGTCCGCCTGACTGCAGACCGTGTGAAGGGGTTGATTGGGGAACGCCACTTACCCCTTCCTGACAACGTTCGGACATTGATCTCTTGGATAAGGTCCTCAACCCGCTGCTCCTGCAGAGAAAATAAAGCAGCACACAGCCCTCTTTTCATCTTCAGTCCATCTATTTGTTGTTTTATTCTCCTTTAACTTTGGCAATAATTTTACAGCTGACTGCCTCTAGTTTGGTGGTTAGCAGGGGTTCCGGGTTCGATTCCCGGCTGGAGGGTGGTAATTCTTCTTTAGCCAGAATTCTTCTTCCCTAGATTCTAGAAGTATGAATGTGTTGTGTGTGTGAATTTAGTGTAATAACCCAAATCAACACCAAACCAAGGACTAAAACCCACTGTATGTGAACACCATTGCTGATGAATAATTGTTCCAATTGTTACCGATATGATCTTAGATGTTACAGGCGTTGGAACATGATACAACTCCAGATAAATCTGAACTTCCAGCTTCAGGAAGGCATAGCTGACCTGAAAAATCGAGTACACAACTCAAACTGTCTTCGAAGATCTAGCGTTGGATTATCGTGACACGCAAAAATATCAATCATCCGATTTATTTGTTTCCGTGAACATTCAAGGGTTAAGACTGCATTCAGTTACTGCCTTTGATATTCAAAAACTTACTTCACATCACCTTTCCAGCCAATAGATTAAGCAGTTGACCATTGTGACAAAGTTATGATAAGAATGACTGTAATATAACAAGATATCTGCTGTGTTAAGCTTTTTGTATATTAATATTCTGTTACTCTTTTTTAAGATTTCCTTATTGTATAAAATGGTATAAAATTTAGTCAAATAAACAAGTTCATAAGATATTCACAGACAGCTGGAGGTATACATTTTGTCACGTCAATACATTAAACATTTGAAGTTAAAGAAAATCGATAGTCGCTTTTGAAAGAATAAAAAATAATGAAAAGTTTTCCCTGCAAAGGATAGTTCGAAGTAGGGGGATTCTCTTAGAAATATTCCTTCTGTATCTTTTTTAGCTTTACCGGATCCCAAAACGTGTATTTCCGCTGCAACCTCAATATTGAATTTTTGTGTGAAATACGATACTTTCTCTTACCTAATGCTAAGTAGTAGAGAAAGTAAAAAAATGAATTAGTACAATAACTGTTCGAGGACCACATGTAGGGTCTCAGTGGACGCGGGTTGAAGCCCTTGTCCCTGCACAAGAACGTGACGACGCTAATAACTGGTTGCTTAGCGAACGCACCTAAAGGTTGCAGTAACATGGCGAAGAGTGAAGACAAAGGACTGCTTTTACAGTTTCATGCGGACAGGTACAAAACTTCCGGAAGGCCTTCGCTTACCTGCTTTTGTTTGATGGTGCATTTTCGCGGTCATTCACTTTTAAGGGGTAGATGTCTAGGTGCAAGGTCGCCATTATCCCATGTAACAACCCTCTCAGTCTTCCTATGGTCACCTTGCATCGTTTTATAGATAAACAATTTGCTAACATCAGAAGTTCTTTGCAGCCTTCAACAAATGTGTCGTGGATTCACTGGTCTCAGCAGTATCATAACCAGTGTTGCCAGGTCTACTGATTTTGCAGATCTCCTGCTCTTTTTAAAAAATCTACTGATCTACTGCTAAAAACTGAACGCACTTAAAAATCTCCTGCTTTTTATAAATTATTTTTAAACACAATTTTCCTTAACATCATATAATTCGCTCTTCCGAAAAAGATTTTCAGGTAAGGCATTTCCCTGTTGTTTCTGCATTGTGATCTATCCTTAACTGCACATTAAACCTGAACATTTGAACTCCAATGAAAAAAAGTTAGATACAGGGTTCCAAAAGTATTTCTTCCTGTGGAAAACATGTATTTTGGTGCCAAAGTTCAATTATCTGACAAAATCATCCCTGCCCGACAAATATGTACAAGTTTTCAAATTACGCTGTGTTGATATTTACGTTGAGTCAGTTCGCGACATACTAAGTCGTTTTTCATCAAGTGATCCTCTTCTTACAATGTTGGTAGTGTTAGAACCAGCTAAAATCCAAACAGTTCAGTCAATTGCACCACTAGCTTCTTGTTTTCCTAATTTGGTGAAAGCAGAAGAAATCCAACAAATAGATACAGAAAGGAGGCTATTGCGCAATACTGACATTGCACGTGGCAGTAACTTTACAGCGCAAGAATTTCGGAGCAAATATTCTTCTTCTTTTTCTTCTTGTTCGTCTTATTGTTATTATTATTGTCATAAATATGTATACACTAAGCAAACTTGCCGTTAAAAATCTACTGCTTTCTCCTGCTTTTTTAAAATCAAACCCACTTTTACTTTGGCAGACATGGCAACACTGATCATAACCCATAAGGGGGAAGAAAGGTACACCTTATGTGGTCAGAAAAATTATACATCTACTTTTTGCAGGATACAATTCGTCGTTACTACGGTAGAAACGTTAAATATAATCATTGTTTCAAAATATTACTTCTAAACGTGCAAATATATCACTTAAATAAGCTCAGCTCAGTCATAATTGTCACTTTCCTGCTTCTTCCATTTGTATAGTCCCCCTTAACTCCTTTGGTCACATCGGGGACTTTGACTTCAGAAACAAATGATGGGTGTTATTCGTTGGACTGCAGGGTTCGTTAACGTTGATTTTTATCATTAAACACATTCACATTCATACTTCCAGACTCCGTGGGGGATAGAAAATTATTCTGGCGAAAGAAAAACTCTTATCCCCAGCAGAAAATCGAATCCGAGACCTCTGGGTTGAGAAGCCAAAACGCTGGCCACTTGACCACGCAGACAATCGCACTTATTTTGTAAACGCTATTTTTAAGCACAATATTCGCCTTTTCCAAGAATATTATAGATATTTGCATCACGTTTTGTGGTCTATCTATACAAATAACATACAATTTATGTTTTAAAATTTGATGTACATTCAAACTATTATCATATTACAGGTTTTGATATTTTACTATTCATTTTGGTCACGATTTAGCAATTAAGAGACGGTATCTTTGTAATGCTATGATGCACATGCAACACAGATGTTAAAATAGTGTAAAAACCTCATGTAAGAAAATGTTGCTTTGTTTTCCTTGCACTTACTCGTATACCTTATCTTGAGCAATGGAATCCACAGAACACTCTATTAGCTGGAATCTGGTGCTAGTCCGAGTCAAGAACGCGTGAGCATCGGCAAAATAACAGCTGAGTAGCGTTGTCCATACTCCAGTGCTACCACTTAGGCATTTCATTGCGTCTCGTTACCTGGGTTGCTGCCATACTGGTTTGCTTTTGTGTCCTACTTCTGTGTTTAAGCAACTCAAACAGTAATTTTAACTTCTACATGCCTCGAGCACGTCCAGCATACAGTGCAAACTTCTGCAAATGGTAAAAGAAGCAGCCACGTGTTTAGCCTTTTACTTAAGCCGTTGCCTAACTTGGAAAAAACAATTACGCAAACTCACGCTTTCTATTATATAATTTAAAGTAAGACTGGGCGCTGTGGCCGAGTGGTTAGGCCGTTTGCTTATCACCAAAGCGCCCCGGGTTCGATCCCATGTGGTATTCGTGGTGGACGAAGTGCGTCTGGGCAGGGTTTCTCCGGTTTCCCCCGCCACTGCTCTATCATCACCTTTCTAATCATCCATTTCGGCTGCATTTCATGTCTTACTTGATATTGGCTCCCAACCGGGAATCGAACCCGAGACCCCTTGCACAGCAGGCAGGTGCTACCGACTGAGCTATGGTTTTGTATGTTCAAATACCTACACTCTTTCAGTGTTAAGTTGCTATTGGCTTTTTTTTTCGTCGTTATCATGGAATGCCTCAAGCATTACATAGCAATTACCAAATCCGAACTATGGCTTTATGCCTAAAATCTCTTATACTTAAAATGAAATGTGTGAATGTGTAAATAAAACTTTATCTGCAATAAAAGAAGAATAAGCATTTTTAAGTGTGTTTCGTAGAAGAATGAGCAGATAAAGTTATGTGAATCAACTTATAAGATTTATTTAAATGTGATCTTTAGCACACTGCAATGATGGAATGATAGCATGCCTGTACGTGCACTCAAAGTTATGGTGATAAAGCATATACTGATGTTAGCATTGCGTCGACACCTGGAAGATCTTTCAACCTCCCAGGAAGAACGTCAGTGATATGGTAATATTCACAGAGGTTCCATAAAGATCCTACGATACTATATATATATATAACACTTCAGTTATCAAAATTAAGTGTAATTTAAAAATAATTTATTAATGAAACAAGCAATAATTAATTATAAGTTAATTTAGGTTCATATTCATGTTCATATTTTATATTAATTATGAATGCATTACAAATGAAAAAGTATATTAGGTTGTCTAACATTGTAACAATGTTGTAGATTGGTTTGGTAATAAATACTCGTACTATAGTATTGGTTCGCCAAACTACTGAAAGTTCAGTTCAAATAATTCTGCAAACAGAACGACGTGTTGTTTCGGAGAATTCTTCTCTACAATTCCCTTGCTTACATTCGTTGTTGATTTTGATTGATTTGAGAATGAAGCTGTTTTAGTGAGTGACAGAAACAAGGCTAAGAGATTACTAACAGAAGTTTAACACGTACAGTCTTTTCAAGGAGCTGATATTTACGCTGTCCCTCCCCCAAACAAACCCTCCTATTGTTGTCATAAGCGCTTCTCCAAGCCTGTTTTTGAAAAGCAATACATTTGCTAATAGCAGTCAGTAGCTATTTGTCAAGAGTTCAACGACACCAGTCCGTTATTTGGTTCTACCCTTCACCTCTTCCAGGAATCCCTTCCACAACTGGTGCCCAAGCTTCATGCCTTGAGTGTGTGGAACTGCTCGAATTATTGCATCTTCACTTCTGGTTTTGTTGTTAAGTCAAATCTACACTGATTTTCTGGAAGAAAGCTACCGCAGTCATCGAAGCCTCTTTCACCTTAAAAACAAATGATGAACGTAGGTTCCATGAGTTCCTGAAAGTCATGTATTTACATGACTCTGTACTCACCTCCTAAAAGTATTTTTGCAAAAGTTTACCATTCTGTTTGTTGTTAAACTAGATCAACTTTCAATTTGCATTTACCAATTTCGTTGAACAATACCGTAGGTAAAGTTATAGTGAAATTTTTAAGAGCATGAGATGGCTTCGAAATTCCATGTCCTTTGCATGAGTACAAGAAAACGAGTAACGACTTCCCACTTGGAAAAAAGCACATGGGTGCATAAGCACAAAAGATTTCATTGGTCGAGTTCTTAAGTGCTCCCTCCAAGCTTTGTTTATCATATCGAATGTCTGTAGTTCTAATCAAAACCATTTAAACCGCTTTAGGCAGAATAAAAAGTGACAAAACATTTTCTATCTTTTGGGGTCGTTAAATAAAAGGGAATAACGAATGAACTGTGGCAAAATGATCGAGTGGGAAGGCTGAGAATCATGTCACATTCGATCACCTAGGACCGACCACAGAACCACCTAGAACCGTCCAGTAAGTAAGTTGTTTTTATAAGTTACTCCGCAACCCCTAAAGAAAATGTTGTTGGGACAGAAAATCCGTGGTAGTTATGAATAATAGATCCAAACAAATGCTGAGTATATTAAACTTTTCCTTTAATGGCGTTATCAAATCGAAGTTTTTGCCGAAATTGATCAACAGGTTGTTTCATTTAGTTGATCATTTCACAAAATGTCTATCCACTGTGACCTGTAACATTTCCATTAATATTTGAAAAAGCAACAGACAGCATGTGTGAATTGAAAGCTATGTTCTCGTCTAATGATAGGACGAGGCGGGTCCATTGACGGACCTCCAGGACCAAGGTTGTAAACCATGTCGTGACGTACGAGTAATGAAAGCTGGTCGTAAAGTGGCGGATAGCGTCTCTTTATGACGCCATCGCTAACCGGCGGTCTCCGCCCTCCTGCAAGTTTTGTTCAAGATGCCTGCTTCAAACAACTTACCACACTGCCTTACTTATCTTGGTCGAATATACATGTAACAAGGAATTTGACTATAAACTTGGCTCTGCGTTGTAACAGCTTCTCAACACTCTTGTCACAACTGACGTATGATGAACTTCATCTCTGTTGTAATTCAACTGGATATGAGTGGATTACGTCAAGCGATATTGATCAAACTATTACTTTTGATTATCTTTTGTGTCGCTTTATATCCCCTCTGTGTGTGTACGTATTATATGCAGGTATCATGACCTGATTACTTGAGCAATTTAAAGTTCCATACAGACGTGCTCAAATTAAAGCTCGTAAATTACAACATATTTCATGAATTAGTATATTTTAAATGAAACAGCCTCATTGTTGTCGCATTTACATGTTTTAACATTTAATTTTTGACCCTTTGGATAACATAAATGAAGTAGTAACAATATTCCCTTCAATACAGTTATTTTATTGTAATTTTCCAAATTATAACATCCGTCTCCAAAGTTTTACAAGAAAGTTATCATCACAAGCTGAATGGCCGGCCAATGACTACCTTTCTAATGTAATTTTGTTATTGTATTAATAAAATCTAAAACTCAACATTTCTACAAATGTTGCTGTCACTGAAGCTTTAGTAAACATTTACCAATGACACTTAGTAATGATACTTACAATGAACTTAGTAATTTTGTTAACTATTTATCCAAAAACATATCAACAAAGTAAAACGTTGTGCTAGGCTAAAAGAGGTGTATGCTAGGCAGTAACATTTACAATTACACTGTTCTGCATGGATTTCGCTTTTTTTTTAAATGAATGAAAGTTTCTGAATTACATTTGATGTTTTGATCAAAGTGAGCTTAATGATTTGATGAGGGATTTAAATTTGCCTAAAGACTAAGCAGAGCTTTTAGGCTCTAGGTTAAAAGAAAAGAAAGCATTGGCTGAGGGTATACTATATTTTTCATGGTACAGGCATCGTGAGAAGGAAGTTGTCCTTTGTTTTGCTGAAGAAGTTAATTTGGTGTATTGCCAAGACATCCTTACTGTTTTCAAATTTTATAACATAAGCTATATTTTTATTACAAAGAATGGAGGTTCTTCATAGATTCTTCTCAAAAAGTCTTAGAGGTGTTTTGCTGCATAATGTAAACATTCATCCTTCTATTTCTGTGGTCCACTCTTTTCTTTTAAAGGAGACATATCAAAATGTTAAATTTTTGTTACAAAAACTACAGTACGAAAACCATCAATGGCTAGCCTGTGGAGGTTTCAAGATTATTGGGCTATTACTTGGTTTCACAAAATATCCTTGTTTTTATGTAAATGGGAGAGCAGAGTTAGGTCAGAACAGTGGGAAAGGGAACAGTAACCATGTAGGACTAATTTCACACTGAGCGAAAAAATACGATAATTAATAAACCACATGGCGAATTCCAAGTCATGGCCTTATGAATAATTAAGAAGCCTTCATCAAGAACCGGTGGTTAATTTTAAGGGGATTTATTAATTATCCATTTCCTGATGATGGCCATAGAGTTTGAAATGACCGAATACTCGAACAATTTTATAGATATTACACGATTGGTAACCGAGAAGCTACAATCAGAAGTTTTTGGTAATTTATAATTTTGTATGAAATAACTGATATTAACGCAAACAGTTGACTACCCTGAAGCATTTTGTCCATGAAGTCCTCTTCAACTTGGATGACTTTTTACATAACTGGTAAATCGTAAGAGATAGACCAAATCTACTACACAAAAAATGTAGATCTTGCGAAAACACGCAGTTTATGTCCAAATAATCTCCTTTTTTTTTAGAGTGGATCATTTCGGAGGTATTCCTTGTTATTTGTGTGAGCTTTGGAAAACAAAATTTCGTCAAATGGGACATCGTTATCAACTTTTTGATTTTAGCCGTGCAGAGAGAACAGAATTTGAAAGCTTTAAAAGATTTGACTATCGCCCAAAGCCTACTGTATCCCATATTGCCCTTGCACCTACAAGGAAATAAGCAATAAGATAATTTCTGCAAATGTTCATCTCAACTAACACAGAACATATAGGAATAAGAGTTTGTAAGAATGGTTAGTATAAGAGTGGAGAAAGTCATGTGAGTGCAACACATCAGATTTTTATTCTTTTGTTCCTTTAACTTTAATGGTCATATCGGCTTCGCTTTGGAACATTGCAATGGTATTACCCATATACACTTGAGTTTTAGGTTTTTGTACATTGGATCCCACACATTCACACAGTTCATACTTCCACATTCTGGAGAGAATAGGGAATAATCTTAGCTAGAAAAAAAATTCTCTTCCCAGCCGGGAGTCGAATCCGGTACTCTTCGCGGAGCAGCAGGTGCTCTACCGACTGAGCTACGGGCCAGTTAGCCGAGTAGCTAGTAAACATTTGCAGATAACTAAATTCGTGTTTATTCCTTCTCTTCGATTGCCCGTTTAATGTCTCCAGAGTTTTACAACAAGCTATAAAACTTGAAATATGTACGTTGTTAGATTGCAGACGTTTGCTAGTTCCAAAAATCTGTATGCGCAAAAAAGGAGATGAATTATGTGCCATTATAGTTGTTCCATGAAATGCTAGTACTTTTCGGAGTAATGCAATAAAATTGCCAGTTAATGGGAAATAAAAGCTCTGCTACACAGAAGTTCATTGTAACTGTGTTGGAGTACATAATTCACTTTTTAATCTAGTTCATGTTACTTATGCCTTTTATAGTTCATAAAATGAGCATTTACAATATTTTATCAAATAAAATTTGATGTCACACATTCACACGTCTTTTTTTTTACGCACTATGAATTATTTATATCATGTTCTACTGGTGTGTTTATAAAATCAAATTGCCTATATACCTACTTCATTTAATGTTAGCGTAATGTTGGTATTCCTGAGAACGAGCGATCGTGAAAATTTATGTTACCAAGGACACTAATAAGAAACAAAGATGAATATGAAAGTTTGCAGTGAACTTTAGTTTATGTGCAGCCGCTAATAACAGAGGTTGACCCTGAAGATGCTGGACGCAGTTTTCAGCGAAACGTCGGAGGAAGGTAATCCAACTCGACCACGGCCCACAAGCCCGGAAAATCTACTTAACATAGTTGATAATGCCGGCCGTGAAAGCCTCAGCACTTTTATTATTATTATTATTATTATTATTATTATTATTATTATTATTATTATTATTATTATTATTATTATTATTATTATTATTATTATTATTATTATTATTATTATTATTATTATTATTATTATTATTATTATTATTATTATTATTATTATTATTATTATTATTATTATTATTATTATTATTATTATTATGATTATTATGATTATTATGATTATTATGATTATTATGATTATTATTATTATTATTATTATTATTATTATTATTATTATTATTATTATTATTATTATTATTATTATTATTATTATTATTATTATTATTATTATTATTATTATTATTATTATTATTCTCTTTGTTATTTTGCATTACATATCAATATTACACATTAAGAACAATACAAAGATCATTGCTTTCATTGGGCCATAGGTATGGAAAATCTATGTAAACTCAAAGTAAAAACAAATCAGTAAAACTAGGGGACTCCCACGCTGGCTGGCGCTGCTCGCTCGGGTCCCAACACGCCCGTAGAGCGCTCTCTTTCATCCCTTCCTCCAGGGGTGTGGTGTACAATACTCTCAATAGTCGGGTCGTATGGAATCCCCTCTGTCCATAGTCTACCTCTACTTTTCTTATTCATTTTCAACACGTTCAATAAATACGCATCAGTGTCTTTCTCCTTTTTGAAAATAAAAGGTAAGAGAATCCATATGCACATTTTCTTGATATTATTTTGAAAACTAGTTGACATTTCTCTGAGTTTTTTACTTATTTGGAACAGTTTCTCGACTTTCCTTAATATTTTTATTTATTTCCCTGATATTCTGTGACGTTTCCTGATATTACAGTTAATGTAAACCATGTACAAAGGGATAGATGAGTATGATCATTAAAAAGCTAGTTGCTTTATGCTGGCTTAAATATTTCACATTTTTCATTACCTCTAGAAACAAAATAATAAGTGATTTAATTCTTCGAAAAATTAATCGTTAAAGTATTGGGAAACTCAAACCGGTAGCAAGCTTCAGAAACTATATTTGTATATAGTGAGTTTTTGAACTGTATTTTGTTTTAGCTCTAAGGTTTCCCAATTATACAAAATTGAATCAAAATGAAGAGAAGGAGAGCTACTTGCAGAGATATACATTTTATTATTTTAATTTTAATGACTCAAATATGTTTCAATCAAAATAATTTGTGTAATTTTTAAATAAATAAAAAGTAATGAGAAAGTAATGGAAAAAGTAATTAAGGTAGCGAAAATTTATTGAAAATGTCAATGCTGTATTCTTGGCATATACTGAATTTAAACAAGTGAGTGTATCCTATGTTGTTTATGGACATACATGCAGACTTGGGGTTCATGGAACCCCATTGTATTTCCGATGGAATATCAATATCGAAGTGGGGTTAGAGTACAATACAACCTCCAGTATAAGAAGGGGACAGAAAAAATAAATTATACAGAGGTCATTTATAAGTTAAAGGCTGTCTAAAAGTATTATGATGCCTGTGTTAAATGATTTTGTTTCTTAAAAGCTACGCTAAAAAAACGCCACTTTACCTACATCATAATACAGTATTGCGTATGTGCTAAATTTCATTAACGCCCCTTACAACACATTATACTAAGTTTTTAAAACATCACATGATACATGCGTTACACAGAGGGACAGAGAGGAGGAGAGGGAGAGAGGTAGAACATCAGAAAAAATAGAGAGGAAGAGATGATTTCTCACGGTTAAGGCAGGCAGGATGTCTGGTTCTGCTTGTATAGGAATAAACTGTAGTTATTGCAAATAAAAGATAGATTTGTTTACCAGAACTGTATAAAGGTGGTTGAACTGCAACAGCAATTCCAAGAAGTCCTTTATCCTAGAGATGGAAAAATGTTTAGGGTTATTGAACTACTGGATATTAAAACCTTAGAACGACGCTGGGGTTAGTATAACTGTTTCTCCAAAGGTCATTGCTTTGCTGTGTCTGAATAGCCCTTGGTGTTTGGACTCCACCTTCCCTGTCATTCAGACAGTTATATTTTGGCAAATAGATCCTTCTAAAGGCTTGTAAAGGGTTGAAAGGAGAAACACTACAAAGCTATCGGTTTACAATCTGCAATCCCTGAGGCTCCAGTCTCTGACCGGAGACGAGAGGGCGATAACCCCAAAATTTGCTGCCCATTAGTATCAGAATGCAGAAAAATATACACTGGCTGAAGGCGGATTTCACCACTTGTATCGAAATGTTCGCATTTGTTTGTGCCATTTTGAAATGCGAACTGCTTAGGAAGCATATCCAAGCCCTTCTTGTCTCACATGATAGCACTTATACAACACTTATATTAAAATGTTAGCGTTTTTTGTACTATTTTAAAATATGAAATGTTTAGGAAGCATTTTCAAGAGATTAGCACCACATATCGTTACATGTGTAATTTAAGACATGAATTAGAATTATATGTATAAATAATATACTTAATGTTAAAGTGAAAATGATATAGGCATATAATAATAAATAAAAAATCTGATGTGTAGCATTCACATGACTTTCTCTCTCGTGTACTAACCATTCTTAGAAACTCTTATTCCTATATCTTCTTCGCGTTAGTTGAGATAAACTTTGTACAAATTATGTTAATGTTTATTTCCTTGTAGGTGCAAAGGGAATATTAGGATACAGTAGGCTTTGAGCGATAGTCAAATGTTTTAAAGCTTTGAGATCCCGTTCTCTTTGTACGCTTAACATATAAACAAATTAACAACGATGTTCCATTTCACGAAAGTTTTAATTTTCCGAAACTGACACAAATAACAGAATATCTCCGAAATGGTCCACTCTACAAAAAATTATTTAGACACAAATTGTGTGTTTTAGTGAGATCTACATTTTTGTACAGTAAGATTTGGTTTATCCCTTACGGTTTACGAGTTATTCAAAAGTCATCCAGAGTAAACAGGACTACATAGGCTATAGGCAGAAAATTCAAGATATACATTTCAATTGTCGTACAAATATCTTAGACATACGACATTTTAATCAAAATCGTTTGAGCCATTTTTAAGAAAATCAAAATTGCCGAAAAATGTTCCATGTAAAGGGTAGTTTAGGGTGGGCTATTTTCTTCAAAATCTTCGTGCCACATCCTTAAAAGACATTAAACTTAAAATGCCAACTTCGATTTCTAACCGACTTTTCGTTTTTGAGTAATGCTGTCCACAGACTGACAGACACACAAACTGACACACAGACTTACACACACACACACACACACACACACACACACACACACACACACACACACACAAACTGACACACAGATTCACACACACACACAAACACCACACAAACACACTAACACACGCGCGGATCTTTTTCTAAAAATAGTTTTTTTGATTCAGGGGGTCTCAAAACATATATTTCCGGTGAAATTTCAACATCGAATTTTATATCCTTGGAAGATGCTACTCAAATACCCATCTGGTAGGTACGAGTATTTAAGCAATTTTTGGTTCTTAGTTACATCTAGCCATTGTTAAAAGGCCTCAGGGGTTCCCAAAAGGTGTAGCTTCGATGAAACCTGGATATCCAGCTTTTGAGTGCAATACAATACTTCCTTACCTACTTATTTATCATAGGTTACTGAGCGATGTCTACACGATAGCGTGTGGGAGCCTGACACATTAGAAATGTCGTGGGCTGGGTTCAATTCCCATAATCGACCATGGCGTTTTTCGGGTGTTTCCCCATAAGCAAATGCTGGGAATGAATTTCCTATGGCCCCCCTCTCCCCCATTTCACTTCACTTCACTATTAGCTGCTTGGTTGTTTCAGGGTACTAAGTGTTGGCAGGAGTTTCGGCGTGCATGGCAGGTGCTCGTTCTCTGTAAATCGTCCTCCGGTTCGAGGAAGCTCCCTGAGTCCCGGATCTCCAGAAGGCCTAGAGGAGGGGAGGGGAAGGAACCGGAGTACGAGCCGCCAGCGCGAAGTTTAAATCTGTAGCTGTTAGGCAACCTGCCCTGTGCTGTCGTCCATCCTTCGATTCCTCTCACCTCATCCGTGCCCCCTGGGGGCACTCCACCAGTGTCATAGACACAAGTCGAGGTGGAAGTCCCATCTTGCGAACCTTGTCTATCCTATCTATGTATCTTCCATAGTTAGGTGCCAAAGAAAGTAATTGAGTAAACTTTATTTTACTCAATAATCTTTAGTTTTATATACAACATTAATAATATAAACTTATGCTTGGTAAGAAAGTCAGAAAGCAATCCACGATGGCAACAAGTGTAGAATTAGAGTGAAGGGGATTATAGCCTTGTGTGTGTTGCATCATACAGCAAATATTAAAACAAGTCAGCCCCTCCCACTTTAGTCATTATGATAACCTGCTGCTATTTAAATACACCATCACGTGTCCTTGTAGTTACGTGCTAATCTCATACAGCGAACCCAAAGACATCGCCTTCTCGTCCAACAGCTTCCTTTCTTACCAGGGAAGGCGTTTGATTGTTATTAATGTAAATGTATTCTTCCACATTTTTGTTGATGAATTACTCAGCATGCACAATACTATGTGTCCAATACTATTACTGTCAATAAAGAATAGTTTCGCCCAAAAGGAAAATTGTGTCAAATGTTTGGAGTCACCTAGCTTCTTCATAAATGAATATAAATAGTTAACTAATTCACTCAGTGCACCGGAAACGTTGTGTAACAATGCTGCAATGCATTTCTACCTTAATTCAATAAAATTTAGTCACAATTTAATGTTAACGTGCCGTTGCCAAATCTCTCTTAGAAATTAAACTTTGCTTGACATTTTAGCATTAAATTGTGGCTAAATTCATTCGCATGAAGGTAAAAAGGCATTACAGCACTGTTCACATAATGTTTGCGTGACAGTGAAATAATAAACCAATTATATACATTCATCAAGAAGTTAGATGGCTCCAAATACTTGAAACAATTTATTTCTTTTCACCGAAACGCCTCTTTATTGATAATAATTGTATTGGATATACCTATTTGTTACACTCATGTAGATTCCTTGGTTAACATATGGCCGAAGCAGTACCTTCAACTATTAATACAAAACCTTAGTCTTCTATCTACTTCGGTTTATCGAGATAAAGTTTTGTAAAATTTATGTAATTTTACTACATACGGAGATTTAGACAAATACAATGGCCTTTAACTATAGTCAAAGAGTGTTTAGCAATGTGACTTTTAAATTCCGTTCTCTTTCTTTGCATGATCACGAAGAAAGAAAGAAGGAAAGAAAGAAAGAAAGAAAGAAAGAAAGAAAGAAAGAAAGAAAGAAAGAAAGAAAGAAAGAAAGAAAGAAAGAAAGAAAGAAAGAAAGAAACACACAAGCAAACAAGGAAGGGAACAAAGAAGGAAAGAAAGAAAGAAAGAAAGAAAGAAAGAAAGAAAGAAAGAAAGAAAGAAAGAAACTAAGAAACTAAGAAAGAAAGAAACACACAAACAAACAAGGAAGGCAACAAAGAAAGAAAGAAAGAAAGAAAGAAAGAAAGAAAGAAAGAAAGAAAGAAACACACAAGCAAACAAGGAAGGCAACAAAGAAGGAAAGAAAGAAAGAAAGAAAGAAAGAAAGAAAGAAAGAAAGAAAGAAAGAAAGAAAGAAAGAAAGAAAGAAAGAAGGAAAGAACGAACGAAGGAAGGAAAGTAAGAAAGAAAGAAAGAAAGAAAGAAAGAAAGAAAGCAGGAAAAAAAAGAGAAAAGAAAGGAAAAATAGTGATTTTTCACTTGAAAAATTCACAGTGTTTAAAAATTCAAACTAATTAAGAATAACTCGGAAATGCCTAAACGCCAGAAAAAATGTTATTTGGCATAAATTGTATGATTTAACGACATCTACTTTTATGTGTTGTGAGATTTAGCTTATGTCTTACGATTACCAATTAATTATACATCTTCTAAAATGAATAGGACTTCACATGCTATGTCCAAAAAATTCAAGACATGCATTTTACTTGTCATGAAAATATCCTAAGCATCTGGTACTTTAACCAAAATCATAAGGAACTATAAGGAAGCTTTTTCCACGTGAAGGATATTGAAGATTGATGAATTTTTTTGAAAATCATGTCTCTCTTTGGAAGATACAGAACTCAAATACAAAGCTTCGTATTTATAGGACTCTTCGTTCACAGATACACACCACAGACGACCTTTTTCTAAACATTTTTTCTCAGGGGGTCTCAAAACCTGAAGAGAAAGTCATGTGGCTGCAATACATATTTTTTGTGCATCCCTTTTCGAAACGACACTTGTGAAAACGAAATAGTAGGTACTGTGGGAGTAAACACAGAGCACCATGCAAAAATTTTGAATTGAAATTTTATTATGTAATATGACAAAGTTATACACGTGTAGAGAGCTCTACATTTTAATTTGTCAGTTATCAAATGATACCTTCTGTAAGTTATCCCTGACGTTTCTCTTGGAACCTTTAGTACTTCTGTACGTTTTTAATTCTAAATATAGAAGTTTCCAAGTACTTCCGAGAAGTAGTTTCCAAGCACAATGTGATCCTTTAGGACTGTAATTCTTAATGTCAATAGGCGTGAGAACACAGAAAATCACCTTACAGCAAAAAATAATAAGTCGAATGTGGCGGAGCCTAGCGGGAGATAAGAGAATTTTCCACAACTCACCAACGACTCAACATCTTATGACAATATTTGTTTTGTAAGTTTTAGAGATAATTAGATTAAATAAAATCAAAGCTTTTCACAAAGGTTCTGTAAAGATTACGTGTAGGATAAGTATATGAGAGGTACTTGTGAAATTCTTACTCTATTGGTTATTGAGATCTATAATTTAACCTGATTTGGAAGAAATTTAAAATAGCATTTTACCTTCTCTATTATCTACGTATAGTAAAGGAAGTATTGTATTCCATACAAAGATTCGTTGTCGATATTTCAACGGGAGTATATGTTTTGAGGCACCATACATCTTAAAAAAATATTTTTAGAAAAAACAGTTATGTGTGTCTGTGAACAGCATAACTCAAAAACGAAAAATGGGTTGAATACCAAATTTGGTATTTCAATTCAGCATCTTCCAAGGAAAATTTAAGGTCTGAATGACTTTTGTATAATTTTGTGTAACCTAAAAATGGCAAGAGAAAGACAAAATCGTACTACAGACCAACATGCAATCTCGTTAAAACACAACTTGTGACAGTTATTTGAGGTATTTACCATTTCCGAGATGTTCTTTGATATTAGTTTGAATTGTCAAATACTTGTATTTAGGTATTTTTGAAGTGCTTAAGTCGCTCTGCATTTTGTTCTGTCATGGTCAGATAGAAAAGAATTTCAAAGCCGTCACATATCGACGACTCCCTTTGAAAGATTTGCTGTTGCTTCAATCTTCCATATATTTCTTAATCTGTTATTCTCCGTGGTCTAGGAGTAACATGTTAGCTTCTGATTCCCCAGGTCGCAGGCTCAAACCCGGCGGAGGGCATAAAAATCCTTAGCATAGCCTTCGCAAGGAAAGTAAAGCCGGTGGTCCCATGTTGTACTTTTGTGGCACTCAGAAGGACCTTAAGTCCGATATCTAGAGTCTTCCGAGCAAAATTAAGCAGTCTTTCACGCCCAATATACGAGAATAGGACGCTGAGAAGCATAGCAGTTAAAGAGAGTCTATAAATACAAACTCAATGTTTTCCTTATACCTATAACGAAGCGTGTAATGAATGCATTGCTGGAAACGTTTATCTCGATTAGTAAGAACAAAAGCTTTTGTAATAATACGTTGTAGAAAAGTGGATAGAGAACGCAGTGTGAATCTAACGCATAGTACGAGTATTTTTATAAAATATTACATACTGTCACCGCGCCCGCCGCATCTAATTGCCGACAACCGTAGTGTCATGCATCGCATTATTGTCGGCACTACCGCAAAGGAGCCGAAGGAAAGAGACAGAGCATGGCCGCATTGTTGGGGCGCTTGCCGAAAGAGAGAAAAGGATAGAGGCTACTGGAATCTTCTGCTTTGTGTTTCACCGCTAAATAAGTGAACGTTCTTGAAGCTTCCAGAATAGTGCCTGGGAGATATAAATAGCGGTAAAGTGCGACAGGAGAGAGTGAGTCAGACGTATGTGAAGGTTGAGTAGTCGTGCCGACGGAGACGGACAGACGATGTGGAGAGTTGTGCCGACGGAGAAGAGTTAGTTCTTTGTGTTACGAGTTCGAAGCCGTGCTGTTGGAGAATCGGAAAAGACTTTCTTGTTGTTGCAACGAGTGTACAAACTTACTGTTTACGGAAATAAAAGTGTTTATCTCGACTACATCTGTCGTATTTACTTCACACCCACACCAAAAAGTCACACTGGTGTCAGAAGTGGGATCCGTCGAATTGCTTCTAGTTTCGTTACATCGTCGTTAGAAGTTGCAACGTTAGAACCAAGATGGAGGGAGATTCGGAAACCAGGATGATGGCAATGATGAAAGAATTATCTGCCAAAATGGAAACATTAAACGACAACCTCGCTGCCAAAATCGAAACGATAAACGACAACCTCGTTGCCAAGCTGAAAGAAGAAATGAAGACGAGAAACAACCTCGCTGCCGAGCTGAAAGAAGAAATGAAGACGAGAAACAACCTCGCTGCCGAGTTGAAAGAAGAAATGAAGACGAGAAACAACCTCGCTGCCGAGCTGAAAGAGATGAAGACGGAGCTATCGGCGAAAATTGACGGCGAACTGATTGGCGTGACGGAAGACGTGGAAGAACTCGGCGAAAAGGTGGAAGACCTCTGCCAGCACGTGGACGTCGTGGAGGACGACGGGGAACGTCTTGGCGCCCTGGTAGTAAGAGTTGACGAGAGCGTCAAAGTACTGGATGCCAGGGGCAGGCGGAATAGCGCGGAGCCGGGGAGGGAGCACCTAATGGCCGAGGCGACAGTTGCGCCCGTTTCGGATGATATGAGGGAAGACGTGGAACAACTCGGCGAACTGATTGGCGTGAGGGAAGACGTGGAGCAACTCGGCGAACTGATTGGCGTGACAGAAGACGTGGAACAACTCGGCGAACTGATTGGCGTGACGGAAGACGTGGAACAACTCGGCGAATTGATTGGCGTGACGGAAGACGTGGAACAACTCGGCGAACTGATTAGCATGACGGAAGACGTGGAACAACTCGGCGAACTGATTGGCGTGACGGAAGACGTGGAAGAACTCGGCGAAAAGGTGGAAGACCTCTGCCAGCATGTGGACGTCGTGGAGGACGACGGGGAACGTCTTGGCGCCCTGGTAGTAAGAGTTGACGAGAGCGTCAAAGTACTGGATGCCAGGGGCAGACGGAATAGCGCGGACCCGGGGAGGGAGCACCTAGTGGCCGAGGCGACAGTTGCGCCCGTTTCAGATAACGAAAGTGTACGTCTCGGGGAAGACAAAGGGGCAGTTCAGGGACGTCGTCGAGGATCCTCTGGAGGAGTGTGTCGGGTACGTAACCAACCAGGATATGACGTGGAGGACGATCGGCAGGGAAGCGCACAAGCAAACGAGCAACACGCGAGAACCGACTTGGCGTGTGACATGGGGGGACCGTCGGAGCCATCTAATCACCTGACGCATAGTGCCGTGAACGGAAGAATGGTGGACATCATCTTGGACGGCAGGATGCGGGAGAGGCCGTGCCGAGCACGAGTGAACACGAGTGCAGCGGTGGACGCGACTCGCGCGGATGTGGCGGGGTTTGTTGCAGGACCCATCGGAAGCAAGGTGCTTGCGAAGGTGCGCCAGAGAGGTCGGCGGACATGGTACCCAGTGAGCCGTTTCCGAGTGCGCAGGATGGCCCGTCAACACACCAGGAAGAAGGGCAACTGGACGAGGGACCGTCAAGACCGGCGGTACTGTTGCAGAATTTCGAAGCAGGATGGCATACATCGTCCTACCCGGACCAAGGGACACTATCCAACAGCGATACCTAGGATCGTGCCTCCTGGAGAAGAGGTTCGATGGGTTAGTCCACCGGGGCGCAAGGGAGATGCCGCAGTGATAGTGCTGGTCGGGACGACCAGCTCTGAGGAGGGAGCAGTGTCACCGCGCCCGCCGCATCTAATTGTCGACAACCGTAGTGTCATGCATCGCATTATTGTCGGCACTACCGCAAAGGAGCCGAAGGAAAGAGACAGAGCATGGCCGCATTGTTGGGGCGCTTGCCGAAAGAGAGAAAAGGATAGAGGCTACTGGAATCTTCTACTTTGTATTTCACCGCAAAATAACTGAGCTTTCCCGAACTTTCCAATATAGTGCCTGGGAGATATAAATAGCGGTAAAGTGCGACAGGAGACAGTGAGTCAGACGTATGTGAAGGTTGAGTAGTCGTGCCGACGGAGACGGACAGACGATGTGGAGAGTTGTGCCGACGGAGAAGAGTTAGTTCTTTGTGTTACGAGTTCGAAGCCGTGCTGTTGGAGAATCGGAAAAGACTTTCTTGTTGTTGCAACGAGTGTACAAAGTTACTGTTTACGGAAATAAAAGTGTTTATCTCGACTACATCTGTCGTATTTACTTCACACCCACACCAAAAAGTCACAATACCATAAGTTTGTAAGGACGATCGTTTTAACAATTGTTATATACCGGGACAGCAAAAAAACCTCCAAACGGGCTGCGCGGTGTTTTGCCTGTGCCCGTCCTCGGCGCTCGTTGCCGTCTGCTGCTATTATGGAAAGAAAGATGCGAATGAAACCAAAGGCTTTACTTGCCAACTTTATGAAAGGAGATACGGAAACTGGCCACTGTCGTCCATACGTTTTTGGCATCTCTTTGGGAAATTATCCATCACTCGCCGTAGTTCACCTTGAGAAATGCTGGCAATTTCCTGCTGGCAATTTGTTTTAATTAAAAATGCTCAATGGTTTCTATAATAGCGGCAGACGGCAACGAGCACCGAGGATGCCGACAGGCAAAACACCGCGCAGCCCGGTATAACCACTGCATCAGACGAGTATTTAAGACGTTTAACGGGCTTTCTTTATCACTATTCGTGTATGCAAACCGATAACCCTGAAAAACAGGAATACTGCATCCTAAGGAAGTTGGAATACTGTTAAAATTTAGTTGCGTTTCAATGCCTGCCAACACAGCAGAAAAAACAACTTTATTACCGGTTTTCAAAACCTCACATGACATGTACATTGCACAAAGAGGAAGATGTGTTAAAAAGGCGACGGAGGTTTTAGAAAATAGAGAGGGATGGAAGGAAAAGAGCGAGAATAAGTCGAGAGAGAGAGAGAGAGAGAGAGAGAGAGAGATGAAGAGAGAGGAAAGAGTGGGAGAAAAAGAGAGAGTGAGATAAAGTGTCGCAGGGCGTGATAGTGTAGGATGTTTCAGGTAAATGTCATAACGCGAACAGAGCTGTGTTCTGCCACTCTGTCAATAAATATATGACGTCATAATGAGCAATATCTATGAACAGAATGCTGCAAATTATGTAAGTGGGTAAACCTGGCTATTTCCTATGTGTAGAGTGCCAACGTCGAAAAGTTTGAGTAAGCCATAGTTACTGAATGCGGTACCAAGGAATAATAAACTGTGCTAATTATTTTTAAAAGGAGAAGTTGGCATATAAAAATACTGCTAATAAATAACTTTAATTGTCTGCCTATATTTCATGTTTTATTTAGGGATTTCCTAATTTAGGGGACCCAAAATGCAAATCGTAGTTGTCGTAAAATCTTCGGCATTACATTTGAAATGCAAGTAAATAAATTGTCTTCCCTTGTGGCACAGCCCGGGGCCTCATTCTTTCTGGGATGAACTTGGTGTGCAGAGCAAGTCAATAAAAAGCAGAACTAGTATGGCGTGACGAGTACGGCAGATGCGGAAGTCGGTTACACTCGCCATAAAACCTAACATCGCATTCAAATGATGTGTTCAGGTTTTCCTATTTCCTCATTAAAACTCTTAGCACACGATACATGTATTTGGAATGCTTCCTTGTTTTATGGGTCCTGGAGAGAGCGACATTTTGAGAGATATGAATTATAAGGAGAATTATAAGTAAAGCCACAATTTTTAGTGCGGCATCGTGTGTAGGAGTGTCAGTTATACCGTGAATGTGTTCGCCCAGACCCAGAGGCAAGCCATCAGCACTGAACAAAACAGCCCCATGCACACGGTAAGCTAACTAAAAATTGTGGCTTTAATTGTAAATAACTTTGATTTTGTTACTGTTTACTATAGTACAAGAGACATTGACATAAAAGGGCATTAGAATATTATAAATTTCATGTTGTTACGAAGAGGAACATTTAAGCAACTCCGGGGCTGAAATTTGAATTTTCTATAGTTTTTTAGATATGAAATATATACTTTGCACACTTATGAGTGTTTATGTCATTGCTACACAAAGTTCCAGCATAATCTGTTTTATAGTTTTGAGGGAATTTAATTATTCAATTTATTCATAATGCGAAAATACTTAATATTCAAAATATTCCATGCGCGTCAAAAACTTAAGTGTTACAAGTTTTATTATTTTACAAGTTCTAATTGCCCAACAAACAACTCTGGCAGGAACAAACAATAATTAATTTTAATTGGATTAATTTCGTTGCTGTGATGAACGTTGAAAATATTATTTTTAACTTTTATGTGTATTTAATTTTTTAAAGCTAAAGACATTTTCAGATTTTGACACCAAAGACTGAGTGAGCAGATGGTGTATTGAAAAATGTGAAGTCGAGAAAAAACATGTTTTCTACACACATGCGTCACAATTGTCAGATTACCTGTTTGTCATACCTTTCCTCTTTTGCCCAGTAGTCTGTCTCCTCAGATTCATAGCTTAACCACACCTTCCCGCCGAATTTGGCTGTTTTTGAGCGCGTTTTGGCCCATATTTTATTCAAATACTGCCGAAAATGTAAGCAGAAAAGGGACGTTTAAATGCAGTGCACATGACATTTAAAACCTGTGCTAAACCTTTAGAAATGGTGGAATCTAAAAATGTCACTGTCAACCGATGACTGAAAGTTAGGATAGCATAACATAGATAATAAAAAATACGCGTAAGTATTATCCTTTGAACATGTTTATGAAAGGGATACTGTAAAAATTTAATGATAAATGTATCCTTAGTACAATTTTCTTTTTCAAATTATTCAGTTTATTCAGTTTCTGTTCAAGGTAGGAGCTAGAACAGAATCATCCAGGTTAAAGAAAGAAAAAATAAACAAACGATCCTTAATTTCCCACAGATATGTTTACGTGAACTCAAATTATTTTCAAAAAATTGAACTAATATTTAAAACATATCTCTCCATTCGAAATCGAACAGGAAGGAAACTCGTTATTTTCTTTGCTATGAGTTTTCGTTGTATTTATCAAAAACATTAAGATAAGAACAACTATCGGCAGTTCTCAAGAATTTAATATGGCCAACATTACACTAAACTGCAGACAGATTACGCCAAAAAGCTCTATTGCCAACGTACACAATAAAAGTATCATTTCTAACCTCAAATATCACAAGGTTAAAGCAACATGCTTTGAAACGATAATAATGCTTGAACAAAACAACATAATTATGATGAACCTAGTGACCTTCAGCAAATCTTGTTCCGCAATAACACTTTTGGATAAAGCTACTTCCAAACGCTAAACATCGTAATATATATTTAATGCACTACTGTGTTGTGAACGCAAAAATAACAACAGTAACTATAACTGCTTATATTGCTCTAAAACAATTCAAGACAAAATCACGCAAACAAGAGCAGTGCAATGGCGTCTACAGATTAATTAATGAATTAATATGGCATCTAAACAGATTCTTGTTTTAAAATCTATCGGTTGGTCTCTCTGCAACGCGTTCATAAACAAGGGCTTCTATGGCAGCATAACGGATGCAATAACACCAACTATGGACGTAGCTTTTCCATGGTTACATTTTACAAACAATTGACGATACTAATGCAACCTAAGAGATGGAATATCACCAAATATAACCAGACCGCGCCAAAGTGGGGGAAAAATATCACAGTTGTTTTTTGGGGTATTCCAATAAGCTATGCACATATACATTGATCCAATAAGCTATACACATTAACGCAACCACGTGTGCATTCGCTACTGCATAGCACTTGCCTTGTCTGTTTCGTAAGAAAAAACAATGTATAAGTAGGTATGGAAGGCAGTTTTATACTTTCTCTACTGGTAAGTAGGGGAAGTATTGTATTCCACCCAAAAATTCGATGTCGAAACCCCTGAATTAAAAAAACACCATTTTTAGAGAAAAGTCCGCGCGCACGCGGTGTGTGTGTGTGTGTGTGTGTGTGTGTGTGTGTGTGTGTGTGTGTGTGTGTGTGTGTGTGTGTGTCTGTCAGCATAACTCAAAAACAAAAAGTCGGTTAAAAACCAAATTTGGTATTTAAGTTTAATGTCTTTCAAGAATACGACACGCAGATTTTGAAGAAAATAGCTCTACTCTAAACTACCCTTTAAGTCGAAAATTTTTAGTTTCTTTAAAATGGCTCTAACGATTTTGATTAAAATGTGATATGTTTGAGATATTTTTATGACAAATGAAATGTATATTGTATACAAAAGATCGCCTTTCGGTCGAGCTGCTAAGTCCCCCTCTGCAAGTTGTCAGACTCATAGTAGAAAGTTGAGTACTGCACGGTTACATGTGGTAAGTGTAATTGGAGCGGCATTATATGAAGAACTTTAGTAAATGAAACTGCCATTTAGCCTACAATAAATCCGCTTTGACCGGAGGGTAGCCTGTCGTGCAGAAATCAACAGCTGCAAAACTTAAATGCGAAAGGTCATTTTTCCTTCTGTGCACTTAACTCAAATTTCGATGTCGAGATTTCATTATAAAAATCACACGTTTTGAGGTCCCTTTTGGTAAACAATATTTTTAGAAAAAGGCCTGTGTCTACCTCCCTGTCGGTCTGGGTGGCTCAGTTGGTTAGACGCTGGCCTACTGATCCCAAGGTCGCGGGTTCAAACCCGGCCCAGGTCGATGGTTTTTAAGTGTGCTTAAAAACGACAGCTCCATGTCAGTAGATTTACTGGCATGTAAAAGAACTCCTGAGGGATAAAATTCCGGCACACCGGCGACGCTGATGTGATCCTGGCAATTGACAGCGTCGTTAAACAACAAAATAGTTTCTACCTCCCTGTCTGTCCATGAACAACATCACTCAAACACGAAAAGTGGTTAAAGTTTCGATTTCCTCGACCCACCTTTCTGACACGTGGGCTTTTTCGGGTTTTCCCCAGGTCACCAGGGGAAGGATAATTACTTCCCCCGAATTTACTATCTGTCCATTTCGTTTCATTAATCATTACATTCATCGTTCATCCCTTTGGCTCTTTCAGGGTCGCAAGTGTCAGCGAAGGTGTTAGGTGCAGCTTGGCAGAGATGATATGCTCACAGGAACTTGTATGTGGGATCTGGGTGGAAAAGGTTGCGGCACCTGGGAGCGTTGGCTCCTGCGCCGAGATCCCCCTGAGTTGGCCCTGGAAGACCTAAAAGACTTCGAGGTATCGTCATACTTGGCACACCTTAGGGACCTCTCAATCTCTGTGTGTCGTTAGCTTGGAGTTGGCCACCCGTGTCTCCTCTCACCTCGTCCTTCCTCTTGGGGGCTTTAGTGCGAACCCCCTCCGTAGTTCTCCTATTCCTATTCATGCAAAGAAGAATGGAATTTCAAAGTCATCACATAGCGATCTATTTTTCAAATGTCTGTCGTTCGCTTTAGTGGTATTCTTATTTACACGTATTGTTCTTATACCTAAAACGACATGCATAAATGTATAATGACAGTTTATGTTGATTGTATATTTTACATTATATATTTTAAGTATTACCCTAGCTGTTTATAATTCCCATTGGCGCGGAGGATCCGGGTTCGATCCCCGGTGCCAGCATGGGGATTTTTCCCCTGCTGGGAGGTCTGGCACGGGGTGCACTCAGCCTCGTAAGTCCCGGAGGGACCAACCGAGGAGTTACTTGATGGAGAAGTAGCGGCCCATGGTCGCGAAGGTCGCATAACTGGTCGGGAGGGCTCGGAGCACTGACCACGTCCCGCCCTCCAGAACTACACCCCACCAATGACGGCTGTGGTGGGCAGAGGTGGGGAACGCAGCGGCTGGGCGGTAACCTTGGCCCTTCATGGGCTGTTGCGCTAGGGGTTTAGTTTAGTTTAGTTTATAATTCCTCTTTACTTTAAAAACAAAGAGAAAATCCTTCAGTAAATGTCCGTCTGCAGGATTCTCCCAAAGTTTTTCCCTTGTACGTTATGAATGGGCTGTTCCGCTTCCCGAGCGTGTAGAAACTCAGGCACGAAAGTAGATCAGAACTGTAGTTGTTGTGCATTGTAGGATACTTTAAAACTTCCTCACGCTCTCTAGGGTCTTGTAAACAACAAGCACAGCACTGCAGGAGCGTTCGTCATGGAAACTTCACGGGTTTGCCAGTGCAAAACGCCAGTCCCTATAGTTTCTCCTTATTTTACATTATATTAACGAGGTCATTTAAAGGCAGTTTGTACTTTTATACAAAATGTGAGTCAGAGAACATCAGCTGTGAAGTTCTCTTCCAGTGGCAGCTAAACCAAAATACGAACAAGAATGCACAACTTAAGGTGCTATGCCTAAATTGCTGAAAGGTTACCTTAGGTTTATCATAAGAAAACAAATTATCAATTTAATTATTTTTTCTCGATATGTGCTTCAGTTTTCAAGATTCTGAGCTTTAAAGAAATTTAACGAAATGTTCCACAGGACACAATTAAAAAAATACTTCTTTTAAACACCTATCTAGGTAATTTATTTGAACACAGCGGACAAAATTATATCATTTTTGTTAGTTAAGTTCAAAAGAAAATATTTCTGATCATGTTCAGTTTCTGTTTTATACATCTATTTTTCTTTCTTTTCCTTTTCTTTTTGTTTAAACGTCATTGGTTAATACATGTTTCGCAGCACAAAAAATAAGGCATATTTAATTATTCGAGTTTTTAGAATGTACATACATGAAATTTCTCAGAAAAAAGATAGAAACTCCCTAGTATGAAAGATTTTGAAAAACCACAATGTGCTAAGATAAAAATTAAAAAATCTTGAATTTTTTAAATGAAATATAAATTATAAGAGTATTGTGTTTAATATTGAAGTAAATAATACTGAAATTGCAGTCAATGAATATATTTTGATTAAATATATCTAGTTACAATCCTTACGTCCATTTTCCTGAGATTTTCACTAAATTTCAGTGGTGCATTCCCCTACTAGAAGACGTAGGATACCACATAAAAAAGAAAGATAGAAAAAAGAATTACCTTTAACATTAGTAAGCCTTTCTCTAGCCATTATCAATTCCCATACATCAATTTTTAGTTGATGTATGTGTGAAAAGTGATTCTTCTATCCACTTCTATCGATTCACATTAGAGGGACTTCTTACTTTCTCTTCTTACTGAATTCCACCCAAAAAATTGGATATTTCACAAAACTACACGTTTTAAGATCCCTTTAGTCCAAAAAATGATTTTTTGTTTAGAAAAAGCACGTGTGGGAGTGAGTGAGAGTGCGAGTGAGTGAATGAGTGAGCGAGTGGTATAACTCAATAAAAAGAAAATTCGGTTAATAACCAAATGTGGTATTTAAGTTATCCATCTTTTGCGAAGATTTGCAATAAAATTGCCACCCGAAGCTATTCTTTATGTGGAACATTTTTTTTAAATTTGATTTTCACAAAAACGACTCTTAAGGATTTTGATTAAAAAACTTACGTTTAAGGTATTTTCAAGACAAATGAAATGTATATCTTGAATTTTCTGGGAACAATCTCTGAATTCCTTTGTATTCTGAGTGAATTTTGCACACTGGTAAACCGTAAGAGGTAGACAAAATCTCACTGCATAAATATGTAGATCTCGTAAAGCATGCAATTAATGTCAAATAAATATTTGTGGGTATTAGCATTTCCAATACATTCCTTGTTATAAGAAGCAATTTTCCTTACACATTTTCAAACGGGAAGTCGTTATTCGTTTTTTTCCCTGTTCACACAAAGAGAGCGGCACTATACCCCATCACAGAGCGACCAACTCTTAAAATACTTGACTGTCTCCTAAGTCTATTGCATTCTCGTATTCCCATTGCACTTACAAAGAAATGCGTAATAAAACAATTTCTACAAATATTTAACTCAATTAACATGAAGTAGATAGAAGAATAAGCTTTTGTAAGAATAGTTTGTACAAATAAACAATGATGGTAGAGTATAACATAACATGCAGGTGTAACACACAAGATTTTATATAATAATTTCCAAATTGTTAAAGCATGTACACGAAAATATCCATAGATACGCACTTAAACACTAAAATATTTTAGAATTTCAGTTGCTCACTTCAGACAAAAAGGAAGTTTGTGTAATAAGGGCATCAATGTTAGAACACGACCCAAAGGAGTTGCTAAAGCTAATTTCGTAACGTGCTGTCTACAATTTATGATTTGCGTTAAGAGTATTTTAGTATATGTTTCAAATTTATTTTAGTATATTTAATGACGTTTATTTATTGTGGAAACAATATTTTAAGGAAAGAATAATGTGGGTCTTAAAACCGTTGTTATATTCTGCAATGTTGGATCCTAGTTTCGTGTGTAAATTTAAAGTGTGATTTTCATGGTTTATCAGGAAAAATGTTAAGAGCAGTCCAAGATGCATTTATTACACCAACTTCTATAAAAGCCAAATAAAGTTCATTTATGTTGTTATAGGAAATTTAAGGATTGGTATAATGAAGCAGACGTAAATGAAAACAATACTTCTGATAATGGAGAAAATGTCCCTCAATAAGTAGATAATACAAATTGTAATGGTTGTAATATTAAAACGACTATCATTTAGGAGAGAAAGCTTTTGTTTCAATACATATTGTTATCAAGAAAACTAAGATGAAGTGTATTTTACGTCTTGTTGAACTCGTATTTTATGTTTCGACAGTGTGTTTTCTGTTTTGTTAGAATATAAAGCATAATTTTTGTTGCCAAGTAAATACGAACTAGAGAATCATTGATTATTATAGTAGTAGGTAGATAAAATAATTTTGAATTATTTATCCAGTTCAAATCCTCTGCATAGAACTATAATAACTGGGCTAATAAAACACTAAAAATAATATTATGTGACTTTTTACTTAAGAGATAGCCAAGAACTTCTGTAACGGATTTCAAAATAATTTAACCACACACATTTTTGTTTTTAGAGCGTTTAAATGAATGTCATATTGAAAAATGGAAATATGAGAAAACAGGGAGTGAAAAAAAGTGGACGCGGGTATTTAAATAACTATTCAAGAATATGTGATTATAACGAGGAACAAGATGTTGAATGGCGAATTAGAAGCAAAATTCAGTATCCCCACAATTTCCTTGGCGTATCTTACATTAGTATGTTTTCCTTCCTACATTATCTTCCTCTCCCCTAATATTTAATATAGGATCAGAGAAAACCAAACGTTTCATCACCCAAAGAACAATTCCGCCACTGGCCAAAACGAATTAAGCTTTTCTTTTTTTCGCGGCTATAAGAACGGGTCACGCAACGTACGGGGATTCGTAGCCATCTTTAGAAACATTAGGTCTCCAGTTCCCACCGACCAATGGCAGACCGCCTTGTCTTTCTTCCCTTTTCGTGTTTGTTTTGTTTCCCGAGTGTTGTTTCCCCCGCACGCAAGCTCTTTCCTTCTCACAGGAAGACTGCTTTCCGATAACGTGGCGCATTTCAACTTTTCACAGTGAATTGTTAAAACATAGAGATGGCTGGAATGTAGATTCCTACCTAAGAATAATCGCATTGTAAAAGTAGTCCAGTTTTCTTTATCTACTATAATTTATTTTCATCTGTTCTACAAATTATTAATATATGTTATTAATCACGAAATGTGTTCACAAAAATGGTTTCAGCTAATCAACACTGATGTACAGATCTTGCACTTAAGACTGGTTTACAACCACCCAATAGTAACCATAGCGATTCCGGCAACGACAAGCACTCAATATTTTGGTCCACAACAGCCCAGCAACGAGAACGGCAAGCTAACAGAAAATGGAGGGGATATTGGCCACTGGGAATTCATTTCTAACTGGCCATAGATATTTCTTCTAGGTTGCGATTAGAGGGAACTCTAGCGGTTGTTTCATATCACGGCCTCCTTGATTAATTTCTACAGCGAAAAATCTAATACGTACAATATGAGTCTAACATGCCGTGCAATGAATAAGTTAAAACTTGGCCAAGTCTTCTTACCCGTTGCCAGAACCTGGGGAAGCTTTCCATCGGTTGTGAACACTGCCATTTGAATATATGTATTTCAAGTTTATCATTCTGATTGAGTTACCATTGTCGGTGGTTATGAACTACCTTTTACAGAGGAGGCTGCCAGTGTTGCCAACTTAGCCTTTTTATGGCTAAATCTGGCCTTTTTGAGAGCCTATCTAGCTATAAATTTTCCAAAAAGCTACAAGTAGCTTTCCTGGCCTTTTTTCTAAGTTTCATTAGCCTTTTCTAGCCTTTTTCATTTTTTACTCATCTACCGGTACCTTTAAAATAATACATAATTTAATCTCACTACTGCAGCTATTGCACGTAATGAAACAATCCTTTTGGTGAATTCCCGAATCTTTTGAATCTGGGAGTGTGGATTCCATCAAGTTGTTAGATTCTTTGGCACGTTTTAGAAAAAGGTCTGTGTGTGTATTTCGAGCATGTGGACAACATAACTCAAAAACGAAAAGTTGGTTAGAAACCAAAGTTGGTATTTAAGTTTAATGTCTTTCAAGGATGCGACACGAAGATTTTGAAGAAAATTGCTCCACCCTAAACTACACTTTACATGGAAAATTTCGATTTTCTTGAAAATGGCTCTAACGATTTTGACGTCGGTCTGGGTGGCTCCGTTGGTTAGACGCTGGCCTACCGATCCCAAGGTCGTGGGTTCAGATGCGGCCCAGACCGATGGTTTTTAAGTGTGCTTAAAAACGACAGCTCCATGTCAGTAGATTTACTGGCATGTAAAAGAACTCCTGAGGGACAAAATTCCGGCACACCGACGACGCTGGTGTGATCCTAGCAATTGACAGCGTCGTTAAACATCAAAATAAAAAAAAAAGATTTTGATTAAAATGCCATAGGTTTGAAATATCTTTATGACAAATGAAATGTATATTTTGAATTTTCTGGCTATAACCTCTGTACTCCTATTTACTCTGGACGACTTTTGCATAACTGGTAAACCATTAGAGATAGACCAAATCTTACTATGAAAAACTGTAGATCTTTCTAAAATACACAATTTATGTCTGAATAATTTTTATAGTGTACCATTTCGGAGATATGCCTTGTTATTTATATTTCTGTCAAATGGAACATCGTTATTCAATTTGTTATATTAACCCTGCAAAGAGAACGGAAGCTTTAAAAGATTTGACAATCGCTCAAAGCCTACTGTATTCTAATATTCTCCTTCCACCTACAAAGAAATGAGGAATAAGATAATTTGTACAAATGTTTATCTCAACTAACACGAAGAAGATATAGGAATAACAGTTTGTAAGAATGGTTAGTACGAGAGTAGAGAAAGTCATGTGACCTCAATACATCGGATTTTTCATGCGAAGTTCAAGACGAAATATTGAAGTTGTTGGTACAAATCCTGCATACATGCAAGAGCCTAAGGAAAATCCCAGCTGCAGCAGTAGAAATGAGGCAGAGGGGGATGACGAAGACCACGTATATTTTTGCTAGGTGATCCATGCGTATTTTTTTAATATGTAGTTTTCTAATGTTTATATAGGGTATTAAAATATAATCTAGCCTTTTCTAGCCTTTTTGGCAAGCCGGTTTAGCTTGTTTTATTGAATTATAGTTGGCAACACTAGAGGCTGCGAAAACAGTCATTGTTTATGTTGTTACAACTGCAATCAGAAACTAAAGGTTAGGTAGGTACATATGTTTATAATTAAAGAATTCAGCCTCTAACATCTGGTTTGTACATTAATTAAATTTACGCAAAACTAATGCAGAATCCCTGCGAAATTGTAATTAAGGTTAAAGAAGCTAAAAATTAGCAGCAATCAATGAAATCTTCACCAATCACTGCAAACGACAGATTTCAGCAACTCTGCTAGCAGACAATGTTTTAAAGCGCCATTTACAGTGGACGAGTGTATCTCTTTTAGGCGAATATTTAGAGGGCGCAGCATCAAAAAATGCAATTCCAGGAAGATAGCTGGGATTCCTTTTGCATCTGCTTCCATTAATTATGTCTACATGCATGACTTGGTATTTAAGCTTCCAAGGATGCGACGCAAAGCTTTTCAAGAAAATTCCCTCACCAGAAACTACACTTTATATGGAGTATTTTTCGCTATTCTTTATTTTCTCAAGCATGGGTCTTACACTTTTGTTTAAAATACCATATTTTAAAATATTTGCATTAAAAATATAACGTACAACTTTAATTTTTGGGAAATAGCCTGTGAAGTAGGGTTTAAACTAGAAAATAAAGCAATGTCCGAAAAATGCACCGATAAAAATGTGCAAAATTCTGCTAGTACAAAATTGTATAAATTACACCATTAATGGAGCTTTAAAGGTAAAATATGTGTAGGTTAATTCTTGCTGTGACAGAGTTTTGCTGTTTGTTGAAAAGTTGCCTGTATAGCCTCCATCGTTTGTTTCTGTGTCACATTCTCGCATTTTTGCAAATACTGTTTTCAAGTTTGTTGCGTTCTTCGACCTCGAATAACGCAAACCAACAAAAGAAACAATAACTTAAACCCTGCTCTGAAGTTACCTTCATTGTGGCTAACTTGTGTATAACTGGTAAACTGGAAACTAAATCTAAACATATAAAAGCATATAGAACCACTTCAGCGATATTTCTTGTTCTTGGTTTGAATTTTGAAACACTTACCTATGATTTTCTGAAGCTCAAAATCGTAAATTTATGTTCTTCCTCATGGTTATGCAAATTAAAACGGAATTTCAAAACCAACACATAGTGATCACCTCTTAAAGGATTTCACTATCACTTCAGCCTACCGTATTCCCTTAATTCCCTTGTACCTACAAGGAAATATGTAATAAAACCATTTCTGCAAACGTTTATAAAGCAGATAGAAGAATAAACTTTCTTGAGAATAATTAATGAAGAATTTATAGAGAAAGTCATGTGAATGTAACAAACACATCAGATTTTCTCGTGGGCAAGTAAAGTATGCAATTCCAAGCGATTACATGGCGATCGGTTTTAAAAATAATGATTGTTGCACCCACATGACTTTCTCTACTCTTGCACTAATTATTCTTACAAACTCTTATTTTCCTATCTACTTCATGTTGGTCGGGACACGCTTGTAGAAATTATCTTATTGTTAATTTTCTTGTATGTGCTAGGAGAACATATTGCATAACAGTAATATAATGTTGGCTTTGAGCGATAGTCAGTTCTTTTAAAGCTGGTCGAATTCCGTTCTCTTTGCACGGCCAAGAGGTAAAAAATAAATAACCTCTCACTTGAAAAAAGTGTAAGTAGTCCAAAGTTCACACAAATAACAAGGAATATCTCCGAAATGGTTCACTCTACAAAAAAATTACATTTGGACATAATTGTGCAGTAAGATTTTGTCTATCTCTTACGGTTTACCATTTATGCAAATGTATCGAAAGTATATAGCATTACATGGACTTTAGTTAGAAAACTCCAAATATACATTTTCATTTGCCATAAAAGTATATTAAAACATATGACACTAATCAAAACGTTAGAAGCCATTTTTGAGAAAATCAAAATTTTCGAAGAGTTCCATGTAAAGGGTAGTTTAGGGTGGAGGAATTTTCTTCAAAATCTTCGTGTCGTACTCCTGAAACATAAGTACCAACTTTGGTTTTTATCCGATTTTTAGTTTTTGAGTTATTTTTTTCACAGAGACAAAACACACACACACACGCGCGCGCGCTTGGACCTTTTACTAATTTTTTTTTTTCTATTCAGAGGGCCTCAAAACATATATTTCCGGTGACATTTCGACATCGAAATTTTTGGTCGAATATAGTACTTCCCCTACTTACTATACGTAGTAGAGAAAGTAAACATCTGCTTGTCGGTTTAGCCTTAATTTTTGTTTGCTTAACAAAGGAGGTGAAATATCTTTTTGTGAAAACAGATTGTACACAAGTGAATAGAGAAAGTACGGATTTTTTCTTCGGTATATTTTCTGTAAAAATAATTAACATTCAATAAATAAAACTGTAAATAGTTCATGAACAGGTAAATGCACAAAATGTTCAACAAAGCGAGCCTAGTTTATCCAACTAATTTCACGGGATACGCCACTGATGCCGCATGTCTGAACGTCTTGTTTTATTACTATGGTTGTTTCACTGTTTTTTTCTCTCTCCATTATCTGATTTTATTTTATTTTATAGAGCGTAGGGTTGGGTACAAGTTTTATGGCAGGTGTAGCCGTTCAGACATGCAATGGCCGCCTTCGGACTCGCGTGCTCCTGGCCCCCAAACATACACCTTCCTTTTGCTATTCATGCCAATGGATAACAGCAAATCTTTATTGCATTTCATCATTTCATGTGTTTCATGTAAATACTATAAGTTACTTTACCTTTATCAGTCTGTGGGAAAGAAATACAAGCTCGCTATAATGTCACACAATGTATTTAATAGTTTTTCAACATGGACAACAACAAACACGAAAAAATCTGATCTTTCTCTATCTGCTATCTGCTGTTTTTATATACTTTCGACATGCTATTCTGGCGAAAACGTATTTTTCTGTCTACTTTATTTTAGTCGAGAAAAACTTCCACAGAAAGTTGTGTTTCACATTTTGTTAAATGCATAAGGGAGATAGGCGTATCTACAGATAATGGAAGCCCGGGAAGGGCACCGCAAGTAGGCCAGAGTGATTTTTTATTACGTTCTCTAGTACCTATAGTACATAAGTAGGGAAATATTGTATTCGACTCAAAAATTCGATGTCGAGATTTCATCGGAAATGTTTTGAGGCCCCTGAATAAAAAAAAAAAAAAAAAAAAAAAAAAAAAAAAAAAAAAAAAAAACATTTTTAGAAAAAGGTGTGTGTGTGTGTGTGTGTGTGTGTGCGTGTGCGTGTGCGTGTGTGTGTGTGTGAACAGCATAACAAAAAACCAAAAGTGGGTTAAGAATCAAAGTTTTTATTTAAGTGTAATATCTTTCAAGGATGCGACACGAAAATTTTGAACAAAATTCCTGCGCCCCAAACTACCCTTTACATGAAAAATTGTTCGAAAATTTTGATTTTCTCAAAATAGCTCTAAAGATTTTTTATTAAAGTGCCAATGTTTAAGATATTTTTATGGCAAGTGAAAAGTATATTTTGGATTTTCTGACTATAGTTATGTAGTACTGTTTACCTTTTATGACTCTTGGTAAACCGTAAGAGACGGACCAAATCTTACTATACAAAAATGTAAATTTCGTTACAACTCACAAGCTATATCCAAATGTAATATTTTGTGGAATGAACCATTTCGGAGATATTCCTTGTTCATTGTGAGTTTTGCAACATTTAACTTTTCTCAAATGGAAGGACATTATTCACTTTTTATGTCTTGGCCGTGCTAAGAGAATGGAATTTCAAAGCCTTCATATAGCGACCAGCTTTAAGAGATTTGATTATCGCTCAAAGCCTATTGTATTTCCATATTCCGCTTGCCCCTACAAGAAAATGTGCAATGGGATAATTATTATTTATTTATCCTAACAGACTCACCGTTAGTGTTTGTTTTAAACACACAAACCGTGCGTGGACAATGTTTGAGAGGTAGAATTGGAATAGTTTTCAACATTCCTTTTGGTTTTGCTGTCAGAATAGTAGAAATGAAGAATGTTGTACGACTATATGGAGAAAAATCATTTTCCATTCCACTAAGCATAATCTGTATGGTAAGTTTATAGAAAATAAAAGTCAAATTGTAAAAAATAAAACAAATTATTACTTGAGAACGGAAAGGGGAAGGACAATCAAGACAGCAAGCAACATTTTGGTTCACAACACATTGGGCACGAGAACGGAAATACATACTAATAACCCTATCGACAGAAAAATATAAAGTCGATTTTGTGCAGCATCATTTGTTTGTAAATTGACCAATATTTTTTTCAGCCAACACAATGAAGGTTAACCAATGTCAAATTCAATAGAGTGAACATTGTCTAAATGTAGCTTTTGAGGGAATTACTAGTTTTGAGTTACATAGAAACAAACTTCTTCCTGTTTAATTTCCCCAGCTTGCAATTATACTGATTCATGTCACGGGGGATTTAATACATACAATAGTGTCCAATTGCACATTATAGATCTAATAGGCCGTTTCCGGAAATGGGAACGACAAAATCAAAACTAGACCAAAGCTTCTTTCTTGTTTCGGGATCCGGTGTGCTTCCCGTTTATTGTGAACGCTCACATTGTAATACATGCATTTCAATCTGTTCTTGTTATGATTTCCGTTCCTGGTTATTGAAAACCAGACTTAACAAATAAGGCTATGTTGTTAAGTTATTATTTGGAGTGGGTGTAATAGCATGATAATTCTACACAGAGATCATAGAAAGCTGAATCTGTGTTAACCCTTTACCCAGTTCCACATGCAGTCCTAGGGTTTCAAAAGAGAATTTTGAAATGAAAATAAGATAAATAAAAGCAATAATAATATAAAGGTTAAAATAATACTTCGGACACATCAATACAATTGAATAGTTGGAGAGCTGACTCACTCATGGTTCGTTGGCAATTATTATGATAATAATGTTCCCAAAACATTTATGTGTGTGAGAACGAATTGGCATGATCCACTGGATGTTAAAGGGAAGAATAAGGTTCAGTCAAGTGTACATACACGAAATGTTTTTCCCCTGAGCTCATAGGGAAGGAACATGCCACGCAAATTTCGACATCAGCAGGTGTTCCATACTGGATTGTAAATGGTAAATTGCGCAATGAGTTCAAGGTTCAGGAGAGGTCAGGTTGATATAGGTACGCATAATGATGTGCGATTTCAGTACCAGTCGAACACTACGATAAAAGCGTAAATAAACAGAAGGTCTCTAAAAGTGTCCATGAGTGGAACAAGGTTAACCACTGGGGCACGCTTGGTGATATAAAACACTTGAAAAATGTAGTTAATTGTAGTAAATATGCACGGGATTTAAAAAATGTTTTATGTCAATATTTCAGGCAGAACATAAAATGTCTACATCTGAGAACATATTACAAGCAGAGCTTCAGGTAATTGCATCCATCGATAGGCAATATTTTAGCTCAATTAAAATGTTGCCTTTCGCCAGGAAAACCTTCAGGTAGCCGAGTGGTTACACCATTCGCTTCTCACCAAAGCGGGCTCGATCCCAGGCAACCGCATGTGGGATTTGTGGTGGACGAAGCGGCGCTGGGACGGGTTTCCTCCGGGTTCTCAGGTTTCCCCCGCCATCTCATTCCACCGGTGCTGCATCTTCATTCCATGTATCATCAGTGTTACCGCCTGCGGTGCCGTATGTAGTAAACGCGGGCGTTAAACACAAGGTTGATTACTCTAAAAAGTTGGTTCAAATTTGTTCTTATGACAAATAGAATTGGGCATTTAAGAGTAAACAAAGGTTATCTACATTAGAGTAAAATACGGGTAAATATGGTAGATTATATGGTATTTGGTTTATTTTGTCTCATCCCTAAAGAAAGAGGTACATATTGAAAAGAAACTCAGATACTCCTTTGTCTCTGGTGTGGGGAAAGTGGTAGAAGTTTGAACTCCTATTCAATTAGTGCTGGACTGAAGAGGCAATTATCAATGGACTTACGGCGTTTCTGCCCGCAAAACGTCTGTTCTAATAAATGTAAATTTTAAGTTGCTTTAAAGTTCATACCATACCTTCAATAAACGTAGCCTCGACAGCAAAATTCTAGTTACTGCTTCCATGATCTTGGAATATTCTTGAAATGTATACGTAATACGTGGTGTAGTGAACTTTGATGCAAGACAGAGCAATAAGAAGTGACCATTATGCATCAGGCTGTAACCATAAATTGAGCCACGAAGTCATAGTCATCTTGCACTGACAGAGATGCTAATCCAAGCATTTACTCCTCTTGAGAAGCAATAAAGAGAACCTCTAGCTATTTGTGTTCCTGCACATAGCTATCGGACCACCTCCATAGCGCTGAGGACCTGGGTTCGATCCCCGGTACCAGCATGGGAATTTTATCCCCTCTGGGAGGTCTGGCATGGGGTGCACTCAGTCTCGTTAGCTCCCGTGGGGACCAATTGAGGAGCCCCAGGTCGAGAAGGCCGTATGACTGGCCGGGAGGGCTCGGAGCGTTGACAACGTCCCACCCTCCAGTACTACACCCCACCAATGACGCCCGTAGTGGGCAGAAGTGGGGGACGCAGTGGCCGGGCGGCAAGCCTTGACCCTTCATGGGATGTTGCGCTAAGGGTTTAGTTTTTTTTAGCCAGAGTGTAGCCAGTTGCACCACTACTACATTCAAAACATGTGTTGACATATTTTGTCTAGCATTATCTTTGGCATTTCGTGACAATTATCTACATACATGGACAACATGCGGTATTTTGGAGAACTCAACTAATTGTTAATAAATTTATGCGTGTTTAAGACAGTTTGCTTTTCTGACATACTACTCAAGCCTTCTGTATTGCGCTTATATAGAAATGTTATTGTTAAAGCGTTCCAGGATTGTCTGCATGTTGGGTTGTCTATGTGCCCGGCGCTGGCAGCGTGCCAATTGATGGTTGTTTCAAACCTTCGCGAAATTTGTGAGTCAATGGGTTATCTGATATCATTTGCTAGTCATTCTGTGTATTTCATTGGGGTTAGAAATGAAAATCTGTTTCCCTTGTAACTTACGGAAATTGAAAAGAAAAGAAACAAAACACCAATGCTCTTATTTGTTTCTTCTGTTCAATAAGCTAAAATTCCAAGGGATATTTTATTTTAAATACTAAAACTAAAGAGCTATTTGTGAACCATGCCTAGATTAGAGGTTCATACTCATCATTTCCTGCACTGCATCACTCTCAAGATGTGGGATATTGGGGCCAGCTAGAACACACAACAATACCAAAACATGTCAGCTGTCTTCCCGATATTTACACTAGCTACTAAAGTGTAAGCATTTCTATCCACAGACTCTTTCAAAAATATTTGCAAATTTGGCATCCTTGGTTAAATAAAGTGTATTGATTGCAGAGAGTATTGTTTAAAGCGTGAATAAGAGGGTTTCCGTATGTTTATAGGGGTTTTACGTAATCAAAACAAATAAGAAATGCCAACAGCATTTTTCACAGAATCAAAATTGCCGAGATGATACAAAAGTGAAGACGGTAATATTGCTAAAATATATTAGGATTTCTTGGAAAATGTTCCTAACACTAGTATGGTTGTATAGGGCTCTTCGTGTGAACGTATGTATCGATTACTTCGAAAATTAAAATACATCAACATATTTCTACATGCCAATCAAGCATAGGCATATAATTTCAACTTCAAATAAGCAGTTCCTTAAGACACTAGCAACCCCTTATGTGCTGAAAATTGATTAAACGTTTGGACATTTATAGATATTATTCCAATCTTAAATTGATATTGTTTCTAACAATATACGCGATGTCGTTTTTATATTATGAAGTTAGTCTTTAAATATCCTTTTGCTCTACTTTAAGCCCCAATAACATATTTTTCTCAAGTGTGAGTTCTTAATTTTACTGTTTTTGAAAATTAATATCTGAGGTATTCTTTCGATAACTTGCGACGACTTTATTAAAGAGTTTGGTGTACCACTCACTTGTTCCTACCAATGCGGCAGGAAATGGCGTGGTTTGTCGCTTATCCGACGGATCAGTGGTGAGCATGAACGACTCTTTGAATCTTTTTTTTATATCTCTGGCGCAGTACGGGTTAATGAGTATATCAGCTAATCACTACACTGGATTAACTTTAAAGTATTGAATTTATTTAAACTTTTAAATGAACATATTAAGTCTATTTTCACAAATTATGTAGACATATGTCTTGGCGTTTTTTCAAATCTTGCTAATGGGTCGGCGTGCATGGATTACACATTTTTATAAGTCAATATCTTTGCTGTTATTAGTGTTGCGTCACAGAATTTACACTTATTTGATGGATTGTCACTCTGTCTTTCGCCACCACTATAAATATCCGTTTGAAGTTCACTTTAATTCAGAAATCTTTCAAATTATTGCGAACACTTACGATTTCCGTTGCAAAGTCGAATCAAGCCAGTTAAAAGAGACAATTGAACTTAGTCTTTACTAACTATATTTACAATTTATGGTATCTGTAGGCTTTTCTGCCGCCTCTATAATCTCGTATTTAATCGTTCTAGAGGGCTTACGCGGAAATAATGCCTCAAACTGCACGACTCTTCTTTAAATGAAAATTGAAAAAAAAATCTGATGTCCTAAATTCACAGTACATTCTTTACTGAGTCTTCTACAAACATTTCATACAAAATCTTATTCTTCTTGCTACTCTATGTTAATCGAGATAAACGTTTGCAGAAATTGCAGCAATTGAAGTGGTTGCTCTTATGTTATGGACAAGTATTCGGAATTTCAGCGTTATCACATAAAGTTCTGACTAACCCTTCAGCCCACCATCCCTTTTGTACCTACAACAAAACGTACGATCAAACTATTTCTGCTAATAAGTATTTATTTTAGCTAACAGAAGCAGAAACCAGAGAGAAAAATAAGCTTTGTAAAAACAGTTTGTAGAAGATAAACATTTGTAGAAATTTACTTATTACTAATTTTCTAGTAGATGCAAGGGTAATATGTGAATGCAGTAATCTATAAGCGGTAATCAAATATTTAAGAGCTAGTCACCATGTGATGGCTTTGACACTCCATTCTCTTTGCATGACCGAGATATAAAAAATGAACAGCAACTTCTCATATGAGAAAAGTGTAAATATTAGAACATTCAGACAAATAACAAGGAATATCTCGAAGTATTTTACCACAAAAATAGAATATATTTGACATCAGTTGTGTGTTTTAACGAGGCATACGTTTTTGGTGTAGTATGACTTTGTCTATCTCTTACTGCTTATCAGCTGTGCAAAAGTCATCCAGAATGAAGAGGATCTAACAGTAATTTCTCAGAAAATTGAAGATATAAATTCTATTTCGTAAGAATTTATCTTCAACATGCGGTATTTTAATCAAATCCGTTAGAGCCATTTTTGAGAAAATCAAATAGAACTGAATTGTGTCATGTGTGGGAGATTTTCTTGAAAATCTTCTTGTCACATAGGTATTATTTGAATTTTAGTATGACATGCTAATGTTATTATTTAACAAACTTATTTTCATCCTCTTAGAAAGTCTTGAACTTAAGTGCCCGATTTTGATTTAACAAACCTTTCATTGCTGTGTTATTACGTTATTCATACATACACACAAGGAACTTGTCCAAAACTCCTTGTTTTATTCTGGGGACCTCACAACATGTATTTCTAATGAAATGCAGGTATCTAATTTTGCGGTTAAATGTAATACCTTCTCCACCTACGATGTGGAAATTTTAAATTGTTGAGAATGTTTCTTTGTGAAATTTCGTCAGTCTCTAAGCTGTTTTTGCATATAAACGGACAGACAGCACTCAAACTGACATTAATAGGTGCTGCGTTCTCGGGAACGCACCTAAACAAACCGTTATTTCCCTAATGACCCTTGCCATCAATACCCAAATTACACTGTTCTTCACAGCAATTATTATTTTTTTTAAAAACAATCTTAAATGAGGATGTCTAAAATACGACAAAAACCATAATAAGCTATTCTGACTTTAATTTCCGGTTGGGCTGGAATTTTTACTTTCTCTACTGGTAAATAGAGATTTCACCGCAAATATATGTTTTGAGACCTCCTGAATCCGAAAAGAACATTTTTAGAAAAAGGTCCGTGTGTGTGTCTGTCAGTTTATGGACAGCATAGCTCAAAAACGAAAAGTCCGTTAAAAACCAAAGTTGGTATTTACGTTTAATGTCTTTCAAAGATGCGAGACGAAGATTTTGAAGAAAGTAGCTCCAGCCCAAACTGCGCTTTACAAGGGAAATTTTTCGAAAATTTTTATTTTTTTGAAAATGGCTCTAAAGATTTTGATTAAAATGTCATGTTTAAGATATTTGTATGACAAATAAAATTTATATTTTGAATTTTCTGGCTATAGCCCCTGTAGTCGTATTTACTCTGGACGACTTTTGCATAACTAGTAAACCGTAAGAGATAGACAAAATCTTACAATACAAAACATGTAGATCTCGCTAAAACACACTAGATATGTCAAATACATTTTTTGTAGAGTGAACCATTTCAGAGATACTCCTTGTTATTTGTGTGAGTTTCGGAGAACTTATACTTCTGTCAAATGGAACATCGTTATTCATTTTTTATCTTGTAACCGCGCAAAGAGAACGGAATTGGAAAGCATGCGTGGACATTTTTGTAAAAATGTTCCTTTTTTAATTCAGAAGGCCTCAGAACATATATTTCTGGTAAAATCTCGACATCGAATTTTTGGGTGGAATACAATACTTCCTCTACTTACTCGTAGAGAAAGATCTTGAAAAGCAGACTTTATGTCTGGTTGACATTTTGAATATTAGATATCGTTATATTAAACATATATTGCTAATGTTAAACTTCTAACTTTGAAAAACACAGAAATTCAAGACATTTTAAACTTGATAACAGTGGTTTGAAAAGGCAACTTTTAACAATAGAAATTTGTTCTATTTCCGTTTACGGTGTTGAAAGTTGCAGAAACTGAAAACAAAGAAGCAACAAAGGTTGCCAGTAGAGTATCCCCAGAACTGGCAACGTTCCTTCCATCAACAAACCTTTGCGTCGCCCGATGTTTGAAGATAAGCTATCATATGCTTCTTACACGTGAAGGTTTTATCTCCCCTTATGGAAACTATTTCGTTGCTAACCACCTGTTTTCAGTTTCTAAAGTGCATGTCCCGTAATGCTATCTTCAAGAGTCAATTGCTCGTATCTTCATGCCCTTCCCAGTTTCGAAAACTGTGTCTGCGGTTCTCTGAGTAAGAAATGATTCCTTCCACTACCATTGCTGTTTTAGCTAAGATTTAGTGTGACTCCCTGTGGTAATGTACAAAATCCAAGGAAGAACCACAGTATACGAGTCACTACCATTACCCTTAGGCAATATTTTCCAAAGTGATACATAAAAAAGAAAGATCTGTTAGGGGTATAAGTGCACATATTTTGATAATTTGTACCTTAGTACGTGTCCACTTCGGTGTTGTTTCTTTCTCTCCGTCTAACAGTTTACCACAGACCAATTACGAAGTTTACTACCTGATTCTTTTCCATGGTCAGAACTGCGTCGTGAAATACATAACGCCTTCTTCTTCTTCTTCTTCTTCTTCTTCTTCTTCTTCTTCTTCTTCTTCTTCTTCTTCTTCTTCTTCTTCTTCTTCTATGGCGTGGCAGTTCGGGATCGAACCATAGCCTCCGTAATCATCTGCTCCATTTGACTCTGTCTTTGACAACTGATGACCACCGCCTGGTTTGGAGTATGGTTTTAGAATCACCCGCCACAGCATCGATCCAGCGGTCCCTGGGTCTTCCTATAGCCCTTCTACCTTCCATCTGGCTATTCAGTATTTTCTTGGGGATTCTATTATCTCCATCCTTACGATGTGTCCAGCACATTGAAGTCTATGACATCTGATGATGGTGGTTAACTTGTTGTCTTTGTATAGATTATATAGTTAATTATTGTGGCGTATTCTCCACACACCTTTATCTTGAATTGGGCCATATATTCTTCTTAAGATCCTTCTTTCGAAAGTGTTGACTAAATTAGTGGCTCATTTATTCATGCTCCAGATGTCGCTGCCATATATCATTATGGGTCTAATCATGAATTGTTGCTTTTGTCTGAAGATTAATGTTTCTTGACTATTGCTAACTCTAATGATCCAGTTTTAAAGTGGTTAAGGTTCCTGATTTTCCTTCATATATGATCATAAGTTATTTTTTTTTGTGCTTTTATTTGTAACCCTATCCCCTCAGCTGCATCTCTTGCTCTTGCATGGGACTGTGCCATTATGTTGATATCGTCCACATATCCCACAACCTGAACTATCTTGTACTCCAATGTGCTGTTCCCCTGGACTGAGTTTCCTGATTACGTACTCAAGTGCTATGTTAAACAGGCATGGTACCAGCCCGTCCCCCTGTTTCAGCCCTCGTGTGGCGCTAAAAGGGTCTGTTATCCCGGTCTGTACTTTGACTTTGGCAATGGTCTGCATCATTTTGTTAGTCGAATTAATGTTACCAGTTTCACAGGAATATTGAAATACAACAAGATCTCAAACATTTTACTCCTATGTATACTATCGTATGCTTCTTTAAAATTGATAAATATTTGTGTTAGATCCAAATTGTTTTCCCACATCTTTTCCATCAGTAATCTATAATATTTGGTCTGTGGTGGATCGTCTGGCTCTAAACCAGCCTTGATATTCTCCTTATATTTCTTCAACACATGGTTCCAGTCTATTCTGTAGTGTCCGTGTGAATATCTTATAGCTTGTACATAACAGTGAGATGCCTCTATAGTTCCTGCAGTCTAGTTTGTTCCCTTTTTTATAAATGTGTACTATCGGCCATATATTCTTTATCCCATACTTCTTGAATAAGTTTATGTATTTGTACCTCAATATTGCCGTATTTTATCAACTCATAGATATTGATGATAGCTATGTTAAAAACAGTGTTTTTATTCCTAAAGTACATATACTGTTGTTGATAGGTTCAAATCCCTGTATGCATGACTTTAGTGTTTTCTTCGCTACGAATGCCACCCCACCTTTCCTCTGTTTTTGTCTTCCACTACTCAATATGGTGTGGCTTCTTGTATCCATATTTACTGCCCAGACCATCTAGTTTCTTGAATATTGTATGTCATTATCTGCAGTAACAAATCCTTTAATGCTCCTGCTTTTATTAGTGATCTAACATTCCAAGTACCCAACTCATAGTCCGTTTTCTTGTGCTTAGGTCGTTGCCGATAAGATCCACCCAGATTCCGAGGCTTGATAATTGGTTTCTGAACAGGTTTTGTTTTACGGGGAGGGGTTGTTAACTCTTCGCCCAACCCCCAACCTGGAGGACCAGGTCATTTCTTTTCGGGGTTTCCGTCCCCTAGACCAGTTGCTTTCGCCACAGCTTTAGAGTATGGTCCACCCTGATTTTCTGTTGGGGTTTACTCCCTTAGACTTTGAAGATCCCTCTTCACCACAAGGCAGTGATTCTCCCTTCACACCCAAGAGAGCAAGGGTTGCATCCACCTTCTGTGCCATACCATAGGTTCCCTACTCTGCCGCATCCGCCGTTGGGGTCTTCACCGTAACCGTGGCTAGGGGCCCTCACATGGTACTATCAGCCGGGCCAGCGGAACCAAGGTTGTTTTTGTTTGTTTTGTTTTTGCGAGGTGTTACTCCTCCCCTCCTCCTTTCTCAATCGGACTTGGTACCGACTATGGGCATAACGCCTACCGTATACGCTATTTGCTTCACACCTCATGCGTAATTTACTGGCCTCAGTAGTGCAGCGTCATTGGCCTTGCAGAAAGCATTGGAACTTAGTTCCGCTACACCATTCGTGATCACATGACCAGCCTGCTCTGCGTCATGCCTCTGCGTTCCATGCCTACTTAGCCGTACTAACCAACCGGAAAACATACTACTTTTAATAAGAAAAATTATAAGCTGGCAAATGAAGCTAATAATATTTTAATTCCGTCGGTCTAAAAATCTTATGTGGCCTGTCACTTACACGTAAGTACATAGTAGGTAGTAGAGAAAGTGTATTCCATTAAATCCAAAAGTTCGATACCATGATACCCATTCGTATATACTGACAATACAGGTTTAGAGGACCCCTGAATCCGAAAGTCTATTTAGAAAAATGTCTGTGTGTATACGTGTATATATCTCCGCGTCTCGGTGAACAGCAGAACTCAAAACGAAAGGCAAGTAAGTGCAGGTGTTCCTAGAATCCGACACGAAAATTTTCAAAAAAATCTCTCCCGCACCAAATAAACCTTTCTACAAGAAAAATGTTCGTTATTTTTCTCAAATATTCATCTAACAATTTTGGTCAAAGTAACATATGCTTAACATATTTTCAAGGTTATTATCTACAGTACCCTGCTTATATTTACAACGAAATGTGTAAATGTGAAGCGACAGTTTTCCAGAAAACAACCAGTCTTGCAAACGTTATCTGTTTACACTAAATACCACAAATTTAACCACAAGTTTTACTACATGTTTAAAAAAAATTCTAATGTGTTCACTCACACAACTTTCCTTACTCTTGTCCTATTTTTACAAACTCTTATTCCTTTATTTTCATGTTAGTCGAGATAAACATTGTAGAAATTATCTTCCTACTGATTTTCTTATAGATGCAAGGGGAATATGAGAATAAGTAAGTTTTGAGCGATAGTCAAATCTTTTAAAACTTTGAAATTCCTTTGTCTTTGCACGGCCAAACAAAAAAGTGATTAATGACCTTCCATTTGAAAACTTCTAAGTAGTGGAAAACTCAAATAAAAAGAATATCTCCAAAACGGTTCATTTCACAATAAAATCCACTTGAGCATAACTTGTGTGTTTTTGTATAGTAAGATTTGGTCTATCTCTTACGGTTTACCAGTTATGCAAAAGTCATCCAGAGTAAATAGGACTACTAAGGCTATAGCCAGAAAATTCAAGATATATATTTCATTTGTCATAAAAATATCTTACACATATGGCATTTTACTGAAAATAATTGGAGTCATTTTCGAGAAAATAAACATTTTCGAAAACTTTTCAATGTAAAGGAATTTTCTTCAAAATCTTGGTGCCGCATCTTTAAAACTATTTAAATTAGATACCAGCTTTGGATTTTAAGTGACTTTTTGTGTTTTAGTTACGCCGTTCATAGACTGAAGACAGACACACGCGCACGCCAGACCTTTTTTGGATTGGATTGAGGGGGTCTCAAAATTTATATAACATATATTTCCGGTGAAATCTCGACATCGAAGTTATGGGTCAAATACAATACTTGCCCTACTTGCTATACGTATAGTAGTAGTAGAGAAAGTAAAAATGTATGAGTCACAAATTGTTGTTTCAGACTCTTCCGAGGTATACCAGCATGAAAATAGCCATATTTCCTTACTGTTGTATCTTTACTACCTAATAACCGTCTCTAAATCAAGTCAAGTATAATAAACACTTGTTTCACATTACAGTCCTTAACATTTCGCACCTCCCCGCCACAGGACAGTGATCTTCACATATTTTATAGTATTTGTGTTTAGACATAATGGCTTTAGGCAAGCTTACAGTAACAAACACAGAGGTTTAAGTTCATACACCGGGTTGTAAAAACTAACCTTGTGAGTAAAAGTTTCTAAATTAATTTATAGACCATCTACTGCTATCTTCTGAGCCACTAAAATGTGCTTGGAGCGCAAGAATGTGCAGTTGACAATATAAAAAACTTAAGAGGATTTCTGACCAGAGAGGAATACTGGAATAAAACCGTTCTGCTGATTGATAGTAATTTACAATTTGAATTCCCATTTTCAGATGATTATTTTATTAGTTTTATTCTAGGCGATCAGGACTTCTCTACTTTATCGCCAGAAATAAACTAGGACAAAAGAGAATAAAATGAAAAGGAATAAGATGCAATAAAATATTACAATACAGAAATACAATATAAAAAATATTAAAAAGTCTGGTTCTGAAATAAAACTTATTGCATTATACCCTCACTCATTCTTCATTTATAAGGACATTTGTGTAACGGATCAGCTATAAGAGATAGACAGAAATTTACTAGACAAAATATGTAGGTCTTTTTAAAACACACAACGTATTCCAAGTAAATTATTTTTGTGAAAGCAACTATTTCCATTTCTGTCCATTTTGAGGCTACGCTTTGTTAGTCGTTTAAAGTTCCAATATTTTAATGAGAAGTGCTAAGTCGTACCTTGCCTTATCACACAACGAGCAGCCAATATAAAAAACATAAGTATTTTATTGGAGTTCCATCCTCTTGCGTGTTCCTATGCAACTGCATCAAAATGTCTCTGTCAATATTTATCATTGTTAACAAGTACAAAGAAATAATTTGTATGAATAGTTTGTTAAAGAGATATGAAAATAAACGATAATGTGTAGATACATCTATTCAGTGAATTGTATCTCAATTGCCAGAAGAGATTGTGATATCTTGATTAGTTCCAGATAAAATGGATCACGAACTTGTTAAGATTGACATTGGAGGGATAAGCAATTTTAAGTCACTATAAACACGTTAGAAAGTTTTATCGCCTCTAAACGGAATTGCTATAACGTTTGCTGTAGGAAAATAGGAATGTTTGTTAAGGGCGGCAATGTTGTGCTTTGCTCAGGTCGAATCTAATGTCAACACAAGTAGGTATATTTGATGTTTAGCTCTGGGGTAGGCTAGCTATCCCTAGACAGACAGGGTGAAGAAAATTACTAATTATTACATTCTCTATTGGGTACATGCTAACATTGTCAGCAAGTATTGTATTCCACCTGGAATTTCGATACTGAGATTTCAACAGAAATACACATTTTGGAATGCCCTGAATCGAAAAGTGTTTTTAGAATACATTCTGTGTGTATGTGTAATGTAGATGTGTGTGTGTGTGAGTGTCTGTCTGTCTGTCTGTCTGTCTGTGAAAAACATATCTCAAAGACGAATAGTTGCTTAAATACCAAACTGGTATTATTTAACCTCAGCAACACAAAAATTTTCAAGAAAATTCTCCAATCCCAAACTACCCTTTGCATGAAAAATGTTTCGAAAATGTTCTTTTTTCTTTCTTTCTCTTTTTTTTTTTTTTTTTTTTTTTTTTTTTTTTTTTTTTCCAACAATAGCCCTAACGGGTTTGATTAAAATGTCGCATTTTTATAAAATGTTCAACAAAAGATAGGTCTTGAATCTTCTGAGTATAGCCCCGAAGTCCTTTTCATTCTGAATGACTTATGCATAATTGATAAACCCTAAGAAATAGACAAAAATCACTACAGAAAAAATGTTGGTAGATCTTGTTAAAGTTCCTCGTTTATGTAAATTAATTAATTAATTAATTTGTTATTTAGTAATTTATTTAGCTATTTATTGTCTGCTTATTTATTTTATTTATTTATTTTATTTTATTTATATGATTTTTTTTGAGATCCCATTTCCGAGGCATTTCATGTTATTGGTTTCAACGTTAAAATACTTATGCTTTTCTCCAGTAGGAACTCGTTATTTAACTCTCTCTCTCTTTCTCTCTCTTAGCGATGCAAAGCAAATGAAACTTCAGGCATCGCATAGCGATCGGCTCTTAAAAGATCTAACTCTTAAAGCCTGCTGCATGCCCTAAATCCTATTGTACCTACAAGGAAGTTGCAATAAGAAAATTTCTCCAAATGTTTATGGCGATTACATGAAGTAGATAGAACAATAAACGTTTGTAGGAAAGAATAGGTCGTACAAGAATGAGTAAAAGTAATGTGAATGCAACACATATTGTTTCCACGCTTCACTAACGATACTTTGATTAATGATGCTGAAGAGTTGCAGGCAATATCTTGGCCTTGCAAACTTTATGATAGGTGTCTAACAATCTACTAGACAAATAGCAATATCTACTGAAATCTTAGAAACCTTGGATACAATACGAGAAATCCAAAAATATATAGAACAGCTTTGTTTACATGTAAAGCATGGCAAAATCATTGAACAAATAAGTGTCCTAGGTAATGAGACCTGGAAATACATTTGAATGGGTATTGGAATTACAGGAAATGAGCTCGTGGAAAACCTCGCTAAATAAACAACTAAAGGCGGAAACACGTTCATTGTGTATGATAGAATACCGAAAAGCGACATAACCTTAAAATTAAAGAACAAAAGTAATGAATAAATAGGCGATGGCATGCGGCAACACTACAAAACTAACTAGGTACATATACATACATACATATATATATATATATATATATATATATATATATATATATATATATATATATAAAGCATTCTTCCCATTTGTAAAACAGCGACTAAAAATAGAAAATTCCAATAACAGCAGCGGTAACGGCAGTGGTAGTAAGTAAGTAAGTTTATTTTGTCACTACCATACAATGTACCTACAGATGGACACGTCGTAGAAAGAAGATACACTTAATTATAAAATTCATGTAAGGAATAAAAACATTTGTTTATCCTTTAAGCAAGTTTTAAAGCTGTTTAAAGATTTGATGCACATTATTTATTTTCTTTTGGCAAATTATTTACCATGTTACTTATGGGGCATAATGGTGACTTTCTAAATTTAGATGTCCTATAATGCGCTATATGTATATTACTTTTATTTCTGGTGTCGTAATTGTGTACGTCGGTATTTAAAATAAATTATTCAGGATATTTTTGTAATATAAAGCAGAGTTATAAATAAAAATATCAAGACTTGGGGTTTTAAAACGTTGCTCCATCATTCCAAGTTGTGAACTTACATCCTTCTAAACAATATCATTTAATTTAGAATGTGAAACACTGAGAGAACAAAGGAACATTTTTCGTAATCTAATAAATAACAAAGGAAGAATTTGGCCTCCAACTAAAATTGGTTTAGTAAACAGGTAAAGCTTTAAAATTATTCATTAAATTTTTGTAAAGCATAGATTTAAAAAAATTAGTAACAAATAGTACGTATAATAATAATAATAATAATAATAATAATAATAATAATAATAATAATAATAATAATAATAATAATAATAATAATAATAATAATAATAATAATAATAATAATAATAATAATAATAATAATAATAATAATAATAATAATGTATTAAGAAAAAACTGAAAGCACACAAAGAGCTTTAACCACGTTTATGTTTGATAGTCTGTGTACAGTTATCACTAAAATGATTAATTATTTCTAGTACCTACATGTATTACTACAAATATACTGGAGCATGTTAAATAAATTAATACAAAAATAGGGATGACAGAATTAAACGTGCGCAGAAAGTTCTGTGTGGTTTGTAGTTCTATTCGTTACATACAGGATAACGTGTAACAACAAAGCTTTCGAATTTTCGTGAAGTTCCTCAGTACTGAAGCAGTAAACTAAGCACAGCTTGTTTTAGGGTTACACAACTTTCGATCTCCGTCTAGGGGATATGTGAATAGCGACCACAAGGTACCCAAGCTGAGCAGAACATTACTTCCACTTACTGGTGTTTTGCTCCTCACTGTAACTTTTCTATCTGACCTTACCTTGGTCATCTCTTCTTCTCTTCCGACCCCGATGCTATTAGGGTTCCCGAGGGCTAGGGAGTCTTTACTTTTCCAACCTCTCCATTTCTCTATAAAATCGTAACCCCTAACATGCTGACCTGTCATGGTATGTAATACATCCTCTGATTGGTAATCAGAGGATATGGTCGGTGAATTTATTTTGATAATTCTCCCGGTCAGGTCGGTGAGACCCGTAAACCAACGACAGGTGTGGTCCTCCAGACATTCTGGGGGTTGTGAGAGAGCGATGTGACCGCCAAAACATAAAAATATGGTGCTCTCTAAAAAGCGGTTACTAATACTGCTATTGCTCTCTTCAATATCATCAGTGAAAAATATTGGAGAGCAAGAGGATTAATGACTTCTTTGTCAAAATTCAGCATTAGCTAACAACAACAATAACAAAAACTTTGGATCCACCAAAGGCAACAGAGATCAAATTGGTTCATACTTCCATATGCTTTGTTACAGTCAAGCGGGATGAAAGGGGAAACTTTGTTATAAAGTCACTATTGTATATAAGTAGACGGTATATATTTCTGTAGGTAAGTATGCTTTTTAAAAGCCCTTATTGTTTGAGGGAGTGCACTAAAGCCCACTACGTGGGTCCGAAATGGTGGGGAGTGTCGTCGGGTTCGAATCAAGCATACTTAACTATGTTAAGAAAACTCGCATGTGAAAACATGGGACGAGCTGTGAGGTTTCACTACAAACGAGGTACAGGAGGCCGAGTATAATCTTTATAAAAACAAAACGATCCACCCTGTACCTTTGACATTTCATTCTCTTTGTATGACATCGCAAGATAGAAACAATTATTGAATGGTGGCAGCCCTAAGCCCTGGCACTGCAGCCCATTAAGAGCCAAGCCTTTCCGCCCAGCCGCTGCGTCCCCCACCTCGGTCCACTACAGGCGTCATTGGTGGGGTGCAGTACTGAAGGGTGGTAAGTGGTCAGCGTCTCGATCCCTCCCGGCCAGCTATACGGTCTTCACGACCTGGGACCACTACTTTTCCATCAAGAAGCTTCTCAATTGGTCCCCCCCAGGACTAACAAGGCTGAGTGCACCCAGTGCCAGAGGGGATAAAATCCCCATGTTGGTACCAGGGATCGAACCCGAGTCCTCCGCGCCAGAGGCAAGCGCGCTGATGGCAGCACTTTATACAGTTACAAAAGTTATGACAAATTCATAAGAAATGCATAACGACTGATATCTTGGAAATGGCTATTGCCACAAAAAGTTATTTAAAATAAATTATTTCTTTTAAACAAGACTACATTTTGTGTTAAATAACTCTTTCTCTAGCTCTTATGATTTACAGAAATGTTCAGAATGAAGAAGACTCCACAAGCTTTTCATGAAAATACCAGATAAAGATTTTACTACCTTTGTAAAGAACTTGAAATATAGATCCTAATCAAACTAAGAATATTTTTAGAAAATAAAGGAAATGAGAGGTTAGGTTGTTTGGGATTTCGGGATGTTTCGTTGAAAAATGCTGAATTTAAACACCAAGGTTAGTATTTATCTAACATTGTCTTTTTTATTATTCTATTCATACTCATATGCACAGGGTATAGTTCTAAAAATATTTTTTTTTTATTTATGGGACCTGAAAAATTGTAATTTGCTCTAGAGGATACAGTAGCATCTCCATGCTTATACTGTTGGTAAGTTCTGGAGAAGGTAAAAAGTCCTTAAGACAGTTGAAAACTCAAAACATTAACAACAAATACCTCAGAAATGATTAATGCCACATAAAAGTACTTTTGGATATATATTAATTGTTTTTTTTTATAAGTTCTAATTGTTATATAACTTTTTGCATTTGTCCCGTGGTTTAGTCATAGAAAAATAATTCAGAATGAAGTGATTCCCACAAGCTATTCGTAGACAATTTTAGGACTTATCTTATTTATGATGCATATGCGTATATATACCTGTTTTAATAAAAATTGTTATAGCCACTTTTGAGAAAATAAAAAATAAGAAAGATTTTGTGAAACAGGAGTTCATTGAAAACCTTTGCGTCGCATCCTTTGGAGTAGAAGAACTGAAATTCTAAGTTCAGTAGTTATTAGAAATTTGCTTTTCATAAAACTCGTTTTGGGTTCGGAGGACCTCAAAATATGTATTTCACATTAAATCTCGATATCAAATATTTGTGCGTTTACTTAATTCTATTAAGTTGTTGGGAACTTTGATCAAAGTGTTTCATTTTAGGGCATTTCCCCAAAATCTAGAATTTGAAACACACAAATGGATGTCTTGAGGAGGTAAAATTAATTCTCAAAACTGGCATAAAGCCAGAAGGTTCATTTACCACATTGTTCTCGTTATTATTTGCATGTGAACATTAATTTCTCATTATTGACAGAGCATTAAGAAGACGTATTTGTCTGTTGTTTTCAAACTTAGGCCTTGCATTGTATTCTTTATCCGGGAGGGTTATCTCTCAATGCGGCAAGCAACGTAAATAAATTGCGAGAAAGGAGACAAAGTTTAGTTGTGCAAGTCCTTGCCGCCTTAATAGATATTGTGTCTGCAGCTCCACGGTGGGCAATAAATCTTACAAGGGTCTGTAAACAAGACATCACCTGCATAGTAACGTTACCAAACTCCCGAGAGCTGGAAGGAAACCTCTACCTCACAGTGGGCAACTTTTAGTAGCAATAATCATGGCCCAGATTCTGACATGCCATCCAATTGTTGCATCATGCGCATTGCTACACATAAATCTTCATTATGGATCTCAGGTTCTGTAAACGCATGTTTGTTTTTTATTTATGCCAACAAACTTACTGTTCGTGTTTTTAAACACACAAGCCGTGTGTGGGCAAAGTTTGAGAGGTAGAACCGGAACTTAAAAATTCAATGCCACAACTGGGATTTGAACCACAGACCTTCCGCTTACCGGGCGGCTGCTCTAACCACTGAGCTATTGTGACGAACTGGTTTGAGAATTTAATGCCATTCTGGCAGTTTGTCACAGTAGCTCAGTGGTTAGAGCAGCCGCCCGGTAAGCGGAAGGTCTGTGCTTCAAATCCCAGTTGTGGCATTGAATTTTTAAGTTCCGGTTCTACCTCTCAAACTTTGCCCACACACGGCTTGTGTGTTTAAAAACACCAACAGTAAGTTTGTTGGCATAAATAAATAATAATTACCATGTGAAGGTTATTTAATCCTGGGATATATAGTACTTACAATAGTAAGTCACCATTGGGGTAATTTGTCTCTGATGTGAGACTGCCTTTGTGGTTTACCAGGAGAAATACGAACTGGGTTGAGAATTTAATGCCATTCTGGCAGTTTGTCACAATAGCTCAGTGGTTAGAGCAGCCGTCCGTTAAGCAGAAGGTCTGTGGTTCAAATCCCAGTTGTGGCATTGAATTTTTAAGTTCCAGTTCTACCTCTCAAAGCACGTTTGTTTATTTACTAGCTGATGTACCCGATGTTGCCCTTGGTTTGATGACATCGCTATAACTTTTAGACGTAGACTGTGTTTACCCAAAAACCTTGCGTTTCTTTGGAGGAATTTAAAAACTTTTACTTAAGACACTTACACAAAGAGGCAATTAAAACCGTTAGGATACACTACAAAGAATAAAAAACATAAAATAAATCAATAAAAACACCCATAAAACACTATGCAAAAGCACTGTTGAACAACCACTAAGATTTTCAAGAAAATATCCCCAAATTAAACTTCTCTTAATATGAAATATTTTTCGAACACTTTGATCTTCTAAAAAATAGCTCTAACAGTTTTGATTAAAATACCGGATATTTAAGATACTATTATAACAAACAAAATGTCTATATCCTGAATTTTCTAAGAACAACTTCAGAAGTCCTCTTCATTTTGGATGAATTTTGCATAACTGGTAAACCATAAGAGACAGACAAAATCTTACTACACATCTACGTATCTTAGGATGCGACACGAAGAGTTTGAAGAAAATCTCCCGCCCATAAGCTGATCTCCCAATCCAGCTGTCTTTGATTTTTTTAAAGATCGCTCTAATGGATTTGATCAAAATACTTGTTTAAGAAAATTTCATGTCAAATAAAATGCATATATATCTTCAATTTTTGGGAATTTTTTCTGAACTCTTCTTGTTTTTGGAGTAAACCATTTCCGAAATACCTCTTGTTATTGGTTTGAGTTTTCCAGAACTTATACGTTGCTCGAATAGGAAGGGTTTGTTAATTTCGTTTGTGTGTGTCCTGATCAAGAGAATGGAATGTCAAAGCCATTACATAGTGTCCAACTCTCAAAATATTGTACAATCGCTTAAGCTTGTATTTTCCTCCATATGCCTGCAAAGAAATGCATAATAAATAGCCTTTTCTAGAAATGTTTATATGAATTAGCATGTAATAGATAGAGATATAATTTTTACTAAGAATGGTTGAATGTGCAGAGAAAGCCATGTGAACGTAACACACTAGATTTTTCTATAACGTATTTGCATGTCTGGTTGAGGCTGGAATGAACGACCCTAGGTATACGACGTGCAAAAACCCTTCAAGGACAGCCTATTCTTTATGGTCATTAACCTCTTCACTTCCCATCTACCTAAAGCAAAAGGGAACAAATTATCTACCTTTCCTGGGAAAGACAAATTCCTGAAATTCTCTTCTCTGCAGTGCAATGTTCTTTACTAAACTGTTACTTCAGTCTTTTGCTAATTTTAATGTGTAAAAATAATGCACCACAGAGCCCACTGCGACAGCGATTCTAGAAGGGTTGGGAAAGTGGACGAGTTGAAAATCTTCTAGGCCAGTCAGTTTATACCCGGTATCTACAAACAAATGACATTTTATATAGCAAGAGTGCAACAATTTAGGAAATGCTTCTTACCTTGTATTACATGGATGTGTTTTGATACTTAAAATAAGTATTTTATATGAGTTATGGCGATTAATCGAGATTTTATTGTGACAATGCTGTGGTGTGGTGGTTAGCATGCTAATTTCCAAATCCAAGGACCGTGAGTTCGATCCCCGGACAGTATTATTCTCCCATCGTCCTTAAAACATGGAAGTATGAGTGAGAATGTAAACATGTGTGTGAATGTAATGTTTAAAAAGAAAACCCAAATTAAACAAACTCAAAGAGACAGTTAAAATTTAAGGAACAATTAAAATTATCTATCCATTGTGATTTAAAAGGACAGCTTGTTGTGATGTATAAACGTCAGTAAAGAATAAAGGAAACATATTCATATTTTGCCTTATACTTTGCTTTCTATTCACTGTAAACTACACATATGTATTCATTTTAATATTCTTGACATTTTACAAATATTTTCTAATAATATAGGCATTTGTTTAAATTTAGCCTTAAAGTTGCAATCTTCCGAATAAAATATCGAGATTTGTCGAGAATTATAACCTGCCCTGCATGTCATTTATCTTGGCTACTGCTTGCTATAGGTGTGTTATAAAACCATCGTAATATTTACAGAACTTTTACGATTTCGGTCTGTCAACAATGATTGTTATCAGCTTCGGGACGGTATATTAAAGCGTTTATGCACGCCACCAGAATTAAATTGAATTTACTGCCTTTACGTCGGTTATTGACATCGATTTTAATTCAAGTGCCGCTTTTCTTCATCCATGAGTGCTCTGCATACGCAATTTTAACTCTTAGATCGGTATAATTTAACAGTTATTTGGATTTTAAATGTATAGTGCCCTTTACCTCTTGAGGAAAATATACTGCGTTTATTTATCCGTGATTTTTATACGATTTAAATATGATGCTCGTTTGCGTTTAAAACTGGCTAAGAATAAATGAATTTTAATTCCTCTTTGTTTCACTGAACCAATGATTACCACACATTGTCATTTGGCGGCCCCTTTAATTACTTTACGGTTTTGTAGACATTTTTCTCGTCAGCAGTTATGTGAATGAACAATGCAGAATGGATGAAAAGGTTTCGAGCTCCACAGTATATTTTAACGTAGATTACTAAATATTGGTTGAAATAAGAAAGTAAATTGAAATACAGGATGGAAGTGAAATGATCCATCAGACTTTAACAGCGAATTTGTGATGTTTGTGAATAACAAGAAAGTCTAATACCAAATTGTGGAAAAGTTTATAGTTTTCTAGAAAAAAAAATTATCAAAAAAATCTGATGTGTTGCACTCACATGACTTTCTCTACTCTTGTATTAACCATTCTTACAAACTCTTATTCCTATATCTTCTTCGTGTTAGTTGAGATAAACATTTGTACAAATTATCTTATTGCTTATTTCCTTGTAGGTGCAAGGGGAATGTTAGAATACAGTATGCTTTGTGCGATAGTCAAATCTTTTAAATCTTTGGGATTCTGTTGTCTTTGCACACTTAACAATAACAAAATGAACAGCGATGATCCATTGCACGAAAGTTCTGTTTTCCGAAACTCACACACATAACAAGGAATATCTCCGAAATGGTTCACCCTACAAGAAAATTTATCGAGACATAAATTGTGTATTTTAGCAAGATCTACATTTTTTGTATAGTATGATTTGGTCTATCTCTAACGGTTTACCAGTTATGCAAAAGTCGTCCTGAGTAAACACGACTACAGGGGTTATAGCCAGAAAATTCAAGATATACATTTCATTTGTCATAAAAATATCTCAAACATATGACATTTTAATCAAAATCGTTAGAGTCATTTTCAAGGAAATCAAAATTTTCGAAAAATTTTCCATGTAAAGGGTAGTTTAGGGTGGGGCTATTTTCTTCAAAATCTTCCTGTCGCATCCTTGAAAGACATTAAACTTAAATAGCAACTTTGGTTTTTAACCCACTTTTCGTTTTTGAGTTATGCTGTCCACAGACTGACATACACACACACGGACCTTTTCCTAAAAATGCTTTTTTTTTGGATTCAGGGGGTCTCATATATTTCCGGTGAAATCTCAACATCGAATTTTTGGGTGGAATACAATACTTCCCTTACTAGTAGAGAAAGTAAAAAAAATGTATCATCACCTGGCTGAATTATTTTATTGATTGAAGGTTCTTGATTTGTGGCTATAAATTTTAAAAACCCACAATTTATTGCAACAAAAAGGGAACAAATTGTGGGTTCTTTTAAATTGAATTTACACAAAAACCGTTGAATCTATTGAAACATGCCAGAGGAAAAAGTTGTCATTTATTCAATTTTCTATGAATATAGCTATAAATCAAGAACCTTTAGTCAATAATAATTCAGCCAGGTGATGATAAAATTGTTTGATACAAATATTTGTTTCTAGAAAACTATAAACTTTTCAACATTTTGGTACTAGACTTTCTTGTTATTCACAACATGAGAAATTCGCTGTTAAAGTCTGACGGATCATTTCACTTCCACCCTGTATTAAGTAGCCAAGAATTTCCAATAGAGCTTCAGTTTCACTTCTTCAGTACTGCCAGAAGAGTAGATTAAATAAAACTTGTGTTCTAGTGATATGGCTTAATCATTTGTTACTAAATTACCTAGATTGTTACTTTCCCTACGACTTACCAATATTAATAAGTAGGGGAAGTAATCTATTGAAATTAATTCTTTCCCGCAAACACACGTTTTGAGTCCCCTGAATAAAAAAAAAAAAAAAAAAAAAAAAAAAACAACGAAAAGTAAGATGAGTACTAAAATTGCTATGTAAGTTCAGCATCTTCCAAGCAATATTTAATAAAATTCACCCCTAACTACCCTTTACATAGAACCCTTTTGCTTATTTTAATTGTATCAGAAATAGATCTAGTGGCACCACATTTTAAAGTATTTGCATTAATCACAAGCATCCAGAATTTTCAGCTATAAAGTCTTTCTTTATTCTGAATGTATTTTGTGTACATTCAAGTGATGGTTAGGTTAAAATTATGAATTGTAGAATTAAGGTTGGAGTAATGAAAGCAAACATGAATTTCTAGTTCATACTGCCTCACCCAGGAAACATTCCCAACTACACCTACGGTTATTTGAAGTTTCATTGTAAATATATTTTTTCTGTTACTATAACTTTAATTACAATGTTCTAGACTTTAAGATGTTTTGACATTCTATGGGGCAATTAAATTAATTATTTGTGCATGTTCTGTAGGTATGCGTGTGTACATTCTGCAACTAACAAAAGAGAGCTTATTGGGATCTCAAGTTGGTCTTCTGAGACCTAGGTTTCGGGTTCGATGCTTCGGACACGGCGATTCCAGAAAGTATTATTGATCACTTTAATAAAAGAATCTAGCTGCCATATTAACGGATAGGTAATTGTTAAATTCATGTAAGTACACGCAATTACAGTTTGTGTCCGGTTCGGTACTTTTCAAACTTTTTAATTTTATTTGTGTTGGGTATAATTCTTTGAAATTTGTATCTATTTTTCAGTTTTTTCGCGTGTTGTGTTTACAGAAATACTCCATATGAATTAGTAAAGAATCCTTTTTGTGTAGTGGCTGAATTTTTGGTCGCAGTAGGTTTTTATCTGACATTGGAAACTGTTTTCAAATTCTGGGATTATTCAACATTTTTATCGAACGCCGCAAGCTTTTACGACTTCACAACTTTGTTTATCCGTCAGTTTAAATCATTTGTGATTGACAAAGTCAGGCATAGGAAACTGATGTGCTAGATTTACACGATTTTATTCAATAATCTACATTCTAATCTTACAAAGGTGTATGTAATTCTGTCTAATTGTTAATCGGAACAAACTACATTTACGCGTTATTTGTAGGTAAGAAGTAGATATACAGTAGACTAAGAAAAACATATTTTAAATGATCGTTAGGTGATAGCTTTGAAATATAGTATCCCTTGCATGTCTACGAGAAGAAACGAATTGCGACTTAGGTAGCTACAACCTGATATATTTATAGGTATTTGAAAATTCAAACTAAGAACAGAAATGTCTAACTCAAACAATAAAAAAAAATTTAAAAATAAATAAATAATAAACAAATAAAATAAATTATAAGTAAATAAACAGTGTGCTACAACGAATTTTACATTTCTTGTGTAAGATTTTGTCTTCAATTGTTTACAGTTTATGCAGAAGTAATTCAGAATAAAGAGGACTAAGGTAGCACCAGAAAATTCAAGATATAGATCCTTATATTTTGTTTTCTACCTAAATATCTTAAGCATATGGTATTGTAGGTAACCAAAATCGTTAGAACAGTTTTTGAGAAAATAACAAATAATAATAATAATAATAATAATAATAATAATAATAATAATAATAATAATAATAATAATAATAATAATAATAATAATAATAATAATAATAATAATAATAATAATAATAATAATAATAATAATAATAATAATAATAATAATAATAATAATAATAATAATAATAATAATAATAATAATAATAATAATAATAATGCATTATTATTCAAATGTCATTATCATTATCATTATCATTATTATTATTATTATTATTATTATTATTATTATTATTATTATTATTATTATTATTATTATTATTATTATTATTATTATTATTATTATTATTATTATTATTATTATTATTATTATTATTATTATTATTATTTCAAATTTATTTAACTTTGCTAACAATTACCACGGTGTGGTCCAAAATTTCGTCTCCCGTAGTTCTTCATTTATTGACAATTCGGGTTAAGGGAATGAAATTTTGGCCAAAAGTATATTATCATAAGTATAAATATACTTGGGACAAAAAAACACTATGACATTTTAACTATAGTTTGTTGCATTCTGGCACTTATAAAGGTATTGGTGGTAATATCTACAAGCGCAGCGGCCGGCCGGCAAGCCTTGGCCCTTCGTGGGCTGTTGCGCTGGGGGTTTAGTTTAGTTTAATTATTAAATACGCCTTTAAATGTTTTCTTCCACCAGTTTTCTTTTTTACTTTTCTCCAACATGCACCTTTTGTAACATTTTATCGTTTCTTGTTGTGGTCGAAAATTGATGATCTTCATAAGCAGATTTGAAACTGCAGCTATTTTGTTTTCTGAAGTGCTACCAGTTTGGACAGAACAGAGGTGTGGTGGGAGGTTGCATTTTGAGGGGAAATTTCACGGATCCCATGGTATGTTTTTTTTTTAACCTTACAAAGCAAGAAAAAATTACACATCTATTGATCTACTTCAACATTGTGCACCAAGTTGTATAAAAACGTATTTAATATCTTACAAAGTAATTCTTATTTAAAACTGAAATTTTGAACACCAATTATCACTGTCATAAAAACCTCGATATTATGGTAAACTGACTCAACGTCCCTAAAACAGACTTGCCGTCCTCCGGCATTGAACCCGCAATCTAGAGCATAGAAAGTCAACGTTCGTCCGATCTACGTATCACCTACATATAGATAAGTAGATAGAAGTATAGTTTAACGTCTTTTAACCTGGTAGATCATATGAATAACAAATGAAATAGGCGAAATGTTGCTCAAATGAGCCCATTGTCTATATTCGTATTCATCTTTTCAGGATGAAGGAAAACTGCGGAAAAACCTTATCCGCTAACTCTGTTCAAAGTCCCGACTTCTTGAATATAAGGCAGATGCGCTACCCCCACAACACGGAGGTGGGCTGAATATTCTTGAAAATCTGCGTGATCATTGGAAAATGCTGAACTTAAATAACCGATTGTTCCTTTTTACTTTCTCTACTGGTAAGTAGGGGAAGTATTGTATTCCACCCAAAAATTCGATGTCGAGATTTCACCGGAAATATATCTATGTTTTAAGACCCTCTGAATCCAAAAAAAAACAGCATCTTTAGAAAGAAGTCCGCGCGTGTGTGTATTCGTCAGTCTGTGTACCTATGGAAAGCATAACTTAAAAACGAAAAGTCGGTTAAAAACCAAAGTTGGTATTTAAGTTTAATGTCTTTCAAGGATGCGACACGAAGATTTTGAAGAAAATAGTCCCACCCTAAACTACACTTTACAGGGACAATTTTTCGAAAATGTTGATTTTCTTACAAATGGCTCTAACGATTTTAAATAAAATGCCATATGTTTGTGATATTTTTATGACAAATGAAATGTATATCTTGAATTTTCTGACTATAGCCCCTGTAGTCGTATTTACTCTGGATGACTTTTACATAACTCGTAAACCGTTAGAGATAGACCAAATCATACTGTACAAAAAATGTAGAACTTACTAAAATACACCATTTATGTCGGAATAAATTTTCTTGTAGGTTGAACCATTTCGGAGATATTCCTTGTTATGTGTGTGAGTTTCGGAGAACTTAAAACTTTAGTGAAATGGAACATCACTGTTCATTTTTTATATGTTAAGGGTGCAAAGGGGAAGAAATCTCAAAGCATGAAAACATTTGACTATCGCACAAAGCCTACTATATTCTAACATTCCCCTTGCACCTACAAGGAAATAAGCAATAAGATAATTTGTACAAATGTTTATCTTAACTAACACGAAGAAGATATAGGAATAAGAGTTTGTAAGAATGGTTAGTACAAGAGTAGAGAAAGTCATGTGAGTACAACACATCAGATTTTTAAATATGATATTCTTTCTCCTCTTTTTCTTTTCTCTCTCTCCCTTTTACACACACATACAGTGCGCGCGGGTCTTTCCTTATTTTTAATCAGGGATCTTAAAACGTGTATTTACGCTGAAATTTTTGGGTGTAATATAAAAGGTAGTACAGAGATTTCCTTTGTTCTTTACGACATTAGACGGCTTACAGCGACATTATGCACAAAGAGCATTCCCGTTCTCCCAACTAGTTCCCGTAGTCGCTAGCCTCTGGTTCCCGCGGTCGCAGGTTCAAACCCGGCGGAGGCTGGAGGGCATGGAAGTCCTTAGCAAGACTTCCTTCAGAAGCGAAGTAAAACCGCTGGGCCCGTATCGTAGGTTTACGGCACGTAAAAGAACCTCAAGTCTGAACAAATTCAGCGTTCTTGCACGCGCAATATGGAATCGAACTCAGAACCACAGAAGAGCATCCATAAATAAAAGCTCAATTTATTTTGTACTCCTAACTGCTCTTTACATGGAACTGAATGGGTACGGTTCGATTTTGCATGTTAAACCAGATCCGAACTGAGATCTATTTATTATCATTATTATTTATCATTAGTATTACCTATAGGTATCATTGTAATTAAAGTAAGGTTACTATTAAATCATTTCAATGATTCAACACGATTTCAGTGTCATCTATCGATACGAAACTCAATCTGAGCCTCTTCTCTAAAACGGATTAATTTCGAACTGTATCATATTTTACATGCAATATTGAGCACGAAGGTAGACTCTAGCTGATACAAGAACACGTATAGAAGTTCTATTTTGTGTGTTTTTTGTAGTAAACTTCACACTAAGCCTTGCATAATATGACAACTCTTTTCATGGCGGTAACCCGCTGTTTATTTTCTGCCTGAAGGCATCCAAAGATTCTTTACAAGAAGATTACAGGTTATGGTGAGAAGCTATCCACTGTGTTGGCACAGTATATGCTTTACTATTTGTTTCTAATAGCAAAGGTTTAAGAAAATGTTAGGAATATTAATGGTACTCCACGGAATGCACCTTGCTGATAGCTTAAGAAGCTGGAAGTATTGAAATCTCACCTGGTTTGCTATGAGGACGCCTTCATCCGCCGGTAGGAGGTCCTTTGGATGGCAAGTCTAATGTTGAGGAGTGGAAAGAACAACAGAACTACTTTTAGAGGATGTTAAAGTATGAAATCTCACCTGGGTCGGGGTTGTCGCGGTACGAGAATTTCTTCATCCACTCGAAAACCATCTTGTCGTTGTCCTGGCGGCAAGGCGATCGTTGAGGGGCTGTTAAAACAGTGCATGAGTGTAAGTAAGCAAGTTCAGAGGAAGTAGGTAAATATGAAACCCCACCTGGGTTGTTGAGTTTAGACTTCTTCGCCCCTGGTAAGGGTTGCTGACAGGGTTGGGATAACAATTGTTAGAACAGTGGAAATGTAGCAGAAGAAGTAAATTTGAACGCTAACCTGAGTCGCTGGACTTGGACTTCTCCATCCACTGCTAAGGGCTAGAGTAGCAATTGTTAGAACAGTGGAAATGTAGCAGAAGAAGTAAATTTGAACTCTAACCTGAGTCGCTGGACTTGGACTTCTCCATCCACTGCTAAGGGCTAGAGTAGCAATTGTTAGAACAGTGGAAATGTAGCAGAAGAAGTAAATTTGAACTCTAACCTGAGTCGCTGGAGTTGGGCTTCTTCATCCACTGCTAAGGGCTAGAGTAGCAATTGTTAGAACATTGGAAATGTAGCAGAAGAAGTAAATTTGAACGCTAACCTGAGTCGCTGGACTTGGACTTCTCCATCCACTGCTAAGGGCTAGAGTAGCAATTGTTAGAACAGTGGAAATGTAGCAGAAGAAGTAAATTTGAACTCTAACCTGAGTCGCTGGACTTGGACTTCTCCATCCACTGCTAAGGGCTAGAGTAGCAATTGTTAGAACAGTGGAAATGTAGCAGAAGAAGTAAATTTGAACTCTAACCTGAGTCGCTGGAGTTGGGCTTCTTCATCCACTGCTAAGGGCTAGAGTAGCAATTGTTAGAACATTGGAAATGTAGCAGAAGAAGTAAATTTGAACGCTAACCTGAGTCGCTGGACTTGGACTTCTCCATCCACTGCTAAGGGCTAGAGTAGCAATTGTTAGAACAGTGGAAATGTAGCAGAAGAAGTAAATTTGAACTCTAACCTGAGTCGCTGGAGTTGGGCTTCTTCATCCACTGCTAAGGGCTAGAGTAGCAATTGTTAGAACATTGGAAATGTAGCAGAAGAAGTAAATTTGAACGCTAACCTGAGTCGCTGGACTTGGACTTCTCCATCCACTGCTAAGGGCTAGAGTAGCAATTGTTAGAACAGTGGAAATGTAGCAGAAGAAGTAAATTTGAACTCTAACCTGAGTCGCTGGACTTGGACTTCTCCATCCACTGCTAAGGGCTAGAGTAGCAATTGTTAGAACAGTGGAAATGTAGCAGAAGAAGTAAATTTGAACTCTAACCTGAGTCGCTGGAGTTGGGCTTCTTCATCCACTGCTAAGGGCTAGAGTAGCAATTGTTAGAACATTGGAAATGTAGCAGAAGAGGTAAATGTGAACGCTAACCTGGGTTGTTGGGCTGGTTTTGATACGAGGACTTCTTCATCCACTGCTAAGGGCTAGAGTAGCAATTGTTAGAACATTGGAAATGTAGCAGAAGAGGTAAATATGAAAGCTAACCTGGGTTGTTGGGCTGGTTTTGATACGAGGACTTCTTCATCCACTCGTAGGGGCTCCTGACGTTGTTGGCGCGGCACGTCATGTGCTGAGGGGGTGTAACATCGCCTCCAGCTGCAGACCCAGGGCTGGCAAGCTCACCATTACAAACCTTGATGGACCTCGGGGGCGGCAATTGTGACTCCTCGTGTCCATGTGGCGGCTGCTGACAAGAGAACACCAAGGACCTGTAGTCCGGCGCCCTCACGAGGTCCTGCTGTTGCAGTTCATTGTAATGATACTGATAGCCGAAAGGCTGCTCGTCCTGGACGTTGCCACCAGCAGCATATTGCTGTCCTGCACTTCCCTCGGGAATCTGGTGGTGATACGCGGCGGCAGGAGATGAGTACCAGTGTCCTGCGGGATTGCTATGATACGGGAAATAAGCGTGACTTCCGCGTTGCACACTGCCGGGTTGTTGGTACATCTCTACACCATCGAAACTTGAAACCATGGTCCTTACCAAACTAAGGTGCTAATCTTCACCTGCTATACTGCCTAAGTTTTGTTCATTCACATTAATTCATCGAAAATCACTCAAAAACACTGCTAATTACCGAGGAAACACTCGCTAAACGCCACTATCGTAAAACAAAACAAAGCATCATATAAAACAATTGCAACACGTCTTCCTAGGACACTGAAGGGTCAGCTGAGGTGATGATACTTCATCTTTCCCAGCGAAAAGAGAAAGCAGTCTTCAACTGTCCGTCAGCACGCAAGCAATACCTCCCCCTCCCTCAGGGTAAAAAAATAAACACGCTATGAGCAGAGAACTGGTTCCCTACTACTGCCACAGAGGTTGACCAATAGCGTGATTAGTGGGCGGATCCTCATTGGCCAATCCCAGTCGCAGCTGAGCAACATGGCTGCACGGCAACTCTAAACGTGAAACCAATGAGAAGGAGTCGTAGTGAATTTACCCCCACCACTCTCATTAACGGTAAATCATTTTACTCTTCAGCTCTCGAAATTAAATTTATCTCTGATCAGGGATTTATCCATTGGGACGCACATATCTTTGGGATTATAACATAATACACAAATTTAAAGAATCAATCAATATAGCAATGTCAATTCATGGTCATGCGTCCATGAAAATTAAATATCCACAGTTTCCTTTTGATTAATTTAAAATATTTTACCACTTATCCAGAACATGAAGCAAACACAAGATACAGAATTTGAGTTAACTATCTCAAAATGTTTTAGCAATACTAATTCTTTATCTGCATCTGATCTAGTTGATGTTATAATAGTATAAAACCTTATATTATCAGTATAAAAATTTTGTAAAGAATTGATAAATTTTAATTAGCGCACTAGAATAACACAATGGTGTTATTGCATTTTTAAAGTTTACGAATATAAGCTATAAAAACTATTTAATTGCAAAGGAACTTCACAACATTTTAAGCAGTAATTTTAGTTCCTTAACATCTGATGACACATCAACATTTTTCAAAGATGCGCATTATAAGTATATTTTTAAATTTTATGAGCTGAGAGAAATATATTTGAAATGTTGCCAATGAAATATATTGTGGAGCTTGGAAACTGGCCAATAATACAAACAGCAATGTAGCATAAAAGTAAACGATATAAGCATAACAAAATGAATTATAGTTTCTTTATTGGCGGGGGGGGGGGGGGGGGGGGCGAAATTTCACTGCTGGGATGCTATAACGTAATTCATCCGTGAAATTTGACCAAAAATCGTGCAAAATTAAAACGCAACAAAATAGTATTCATTCCAAACTTTAAGAAAACACGTTTTCCCCATTTTAGGGCATAAGCACTACCAATTTACTGAAGGACAGGTGCGTACTTCCTGTAATACGCACGTCAAATTATAAATCTTGTATTCTCGCAAATCTTTTTCAGTAATTTTTCCACACTCAGTGGTACTAATTTGTTTTGAAAATGTTAGTGCCTCTCAAAAAAAAGATTATTGCCATATACTTTTCTAAAATAATGCTCTAAATTTGTAAAATAAATTACTAACTTTGAAAAATCAAGAATTTCAGAAAGTGCAAAAAGTAATATATTTTTCTACGTTAATAATTAGGGGTTATATAAAGTGTCTGATTTAATAGATATTGTTGTATACCTACTCATTTACTGAATTTTTAATTGAGTATTTTAAAGATTACATCGCATGCAGAATTTTAATTAAATTTACACAATAAAAATTAAACCTTTATATAAGTATCCAAGGTAGAATTTTGAGACAAAGTAAAAACATTACTAATATTGTATGCAATAACTAATAATCATAATGTGGGTTTAGAAAATTTCGCCAATGCATTGCCTTAAAGAAACTATCAGCAAGAGACGAACTATAAAGTGATAAAAATAAAAACCTGCGTTATGCGATTAAGGTGCTGTTGGAAACCATACAATCGAATTTAATAATGATTTTGCCATTTTTCCTCCTGGCAAACAAAGGCTATAGCTATAGGCCAGTTTCTAACTTGCAGCTGCTGATTAAAATACTAAAAAGGCTTTTTCAATGCTCAAATAACTTATAAACGGGCCAATTATAGAAATGGCTTCGATTTTTCTAGGAGAATACCATACTTGTTGCCACTCCACAGAAAATGCGCGTAAAAATAAAACAAAACAAAACCATAAGTTTAGCAGCCGAGAAAACAGAAGACTGTAATAAAAAAACAACATCGCATCCTGCGTTTATACTAGGGTATGCGATACTTATTGACACATTGATATATTCATTGAAATTGTATTCGGCTGTGTAGGTGTGTGCAGGATTTAGCATTCAAGTATCTGAGTAAGAAATGTTTATGCTAATCCCACAGTTGTATGCAATAACGCTTTTGGGTGCTAAAACCTTTAAATAAGCCATTACCCACATAAGAAAGTTTGCTGTATTTACTCGTATGATCAAGTTCATTACCAGCGAATGCTAATGTGAGCTAAATAACGTGTAACATGGGCGTCGCGAACGGGGGGCAAAGGGGGGGGGGGGGGCGCGGCCCCCCCTTGGAAGTTGGTAAACTTAATGTGCAATCAATTACTGACTATTAAACTCTTATTTTAATTAAGGACAATTGTTATTTAGCATAAATCAATACGATTATCTGCAACAAATATAAATTTTGACAATAAAATAATGAATTAATATCTGATTGCAAACTTCCAACATGTGCCCCCCCCCCCCTGGAAAAAAAGTCTGCCGACGCTCATGACGTGTAATGAATCCATTTCTGCAAAGCTTATTTCGATTAAAATGGTACCCAGAAAAAAACATGTTCTGATGTGTGCAGTCACATGACTTTCTCTACTCATTCCTGAGAAACTATTGTTATAAAGGCGTATTCTTCTATCTAGTTAATATTAATCGAGATAGATATTTACAGAAATTATTGTATTATATGTTTCCTTGCACGTACAATGAGAAGAGGAGAATACACTAGGTTTAACTGATAGCCAAAACTTTTAAGAGCCGGTCGCTATATGATGGCTTTGATATTCCATTCTCTTTGCATGCGGGAGGGAATAGCGACTTCCCATTTGTGAAAAGTATAAGTTTACCTTGTACATTTAGCAATCCGCATGGATTGGTGACGCTGTTACATACGTTTGCTGAACACCGGTTAAGCAGAATAAGCGTAGTTCCTCTGTTGGCAGCAAATAAACAAACGCAAAGCTATCTGTCCCGAGTAACACTGAAAAATTCAAACAGATAACAAGGAATATCTCGGAAATGGTGCACTCTACAAAATTCATTTGAAATAAATTGTGTTTTAGCGAGATCTATCATAAAAATATCTTAAACAGACCTAGATATGGTATTTTTTTTACAAAAATCTTTAGTCATTTTTGAGAAAATAAACATTTTCTAACAATTTCCACGCAGTAAAGGCTAGTTTAGGGTGAGCGCATTTTCTTGAAAATCTAGGTGTCGTATCCTTGGAAAGTGCTTAACTTAAATACCGTGTTTGGTATTTAACCGACTTTTCATTGTTCAGTTATTATTCTGTTCACGGACACAAGCCCGCGCGTACGAAGAGTGCAAAAGAAAATCTCACTGCACATCGCCTCTTTGTCGTTGTATGATGTCATGATCATTTCATTGTTGTTTTAGGCCACGGTGCAAGGGTGCACCACTCCTGGTAAATACTTACCAGGTTTTAAGCACCAAGTTTTCCTCTCCAGCATACATGACAGGTTGTGTGTATATGTGTGTGTGAGAGAGTGAGATTCTAAATATGTATTACTGGATCGTTTTCAGAAAAAGCAAATGCATCAACTTCCTTTGTTTCCCCCCTTATTGCTTGTGTTATCAAACCACCACGCTTTGTGATAGGTAAGGTGAAGAACAAACCTCAAAATACCCCAGGAAACGATACAAAACTCGCCGAAGATTTTCTTTGGTGCTCTTCGTACCTATACACAAATCTTTTTATAAAATTTCTTTTCTTGGATTCAGGGGATCTCAAAACGTGTATTACTACTAAAATCTGGGTATCAATTTTTGGGTGCATTACAATACCTACATAATATTCAGATTCAGATTCAGATTTGTTTATTTCAATTTTGTCTGGTGCTGGTACAGCAGGTCCAGCTTACAGACTTACATTTACATTTATTTACAATTTTTTTGTTTTTACATTTTATATACAACGGGTTTTCCAGGAAACCCATACAGTGGCCGTCCTTGGGCCACCGAGAACAGTTCCCTGTTGTATTGTCTTTAGGTTTTGTTTCTAGTTTTTTTTCTTTATATACATATATACACTTTATTTACACACATGCACTCCCGCATTCGCTCTGGCATATCGTGAGACATGTCCTCACGCACACACAGACACACACACACGCACATTAAAGCACTATTTACAGACGCTATTTACACTCGCTTTATATACATTTCCGCGGTTTTCCTGGGCGGGCAGGTTGCAGCTCCTGACTGGTTCCCTGGGGTGCAGGCCTCTGAGGTAGCTTGTGTGCGGCCTGGGGTCCGTGTTTGCATGGACGCACATCAGTCGGTGAGATAAAGTAAAAATTATGTCTTTATATATCTAATCATCCAAGCTAGAATTTTGAAACACTGCAAAAACATTGGTGTAATATCTGGCCTAAGATATTCTACATACCTACTGGGGATTTTCCAAATTTTGCAGATGCATTACCTACCTTAAAGAAACATCAACAAGAGGCGACCTATAAAATGATAAAAATGAAAACCTGCACGTGTATATAAAGGGTATGCAACTAAGGTACTATACCTACAATTGACTTTAATAACGCTTTCGCCATTGAAAGGCATGTTGATACCTCTCAAATTAGAACGTTCCTTTTGTGAACTTGTGGAGGGAAGAAAGAGAGAGAGAGAAAGAGACAGAGCCACAATAACAAAATGCTGTTAAGCTGCTGATTGGTGGACGGAAACTCTTGGGGTTTATAGAGGTAGTTAAGAGCGCGTGGGCGCTTTTCTAAAACGTTTTGGAGTTCGGGCCTCTAAACGTGTAGGAATTTCTGGTGAAATCTCAGTTTAGAACTTTTGGGTAAATACAATACTTCCTCTACTTATTTTAGGTACTAAAGTGGCAGAGAAAGTAAAAATCTGATGTGCTGCACTCACATGACTTTCTCTACTCTTGTACTAACCATTCTTACAAACTCTTATTCCTATATCTTCTTCGTGTTAGTTAAGATGAACATTTGTACAAATTATCTTATTGCTTATTTTCTTGTAGGTATAAGGGGAATGTTAGAACACAGTATGCTTTGAGCGATAGTAAAATGTTTTAAAGCGTTGAGATTCTGTTCTCTTTGCACACTTAACATATAAAAAAATGAACAACGATGTTCCATATCACGAAAGCTTTTAAGTTTTCCGAAACTCACACACTTAACAAGGAATATCTCCGAAATGGTTCACCCTAAAAGAAAATACATTGAGACATAAGTTGTGTATTTTAGCAAGATCTACATTTTTTGTATAGTATGATTTGGTTTATCTCCAACGGTTTACCACTTATGCAGAAGTCATCCAAAGTAAATACGACTGAAGGGGCTATAGCTAGAAAATTCAAGATATACATTTTATTAGGCATAAAAATGTTTCAAACATATGACATTTTAATCAAAATCGTTAGAGCCATTTTCAAGAAAATCAACATTTTCGAAAAAGTTTCCATGTAAAGAGTAGTTTAGGGTGGGGCTATTTTCTTCAAAATCTTCGTGTCACATCCTTGAAAGACGTTAAACTTAAATACCAACTTTGGTTTTTAACCGACTTTTCGTTTTTGAGTTATGCTGTCCACAGACTGACAGACTGACACACAGAAACACACACGGACCTTTTTCTAAAAATGCCTTTTTTGGATTCAGAGTGCCTCAAAACATGTATTTCCGGTGAAATCTCGCCATCGAATTTTTGGGTGGAATACAATACTTCCCCTACTTACCAGTAGAGAAAGTAAAAATGAACAACGATGTTCCATTTCACGAAACCTTTAAGTTTTCCGAAACTCACAAACTTAACAAGCAATATCTCCGAAATGGTTCACCCTACAAAAAAATTTATTGGCACATAAATTGTGTATTTTGCCAAGATCTACATTTTTGAATAGTATGATTTGGTCTATCTCTAATGGTTTACCAGTTATGCAAAAGTCGTCCAGAGTAAATACGACTACAGGGGCTATAGCCAGAAAATTCAAGTTATACGTTTCATTTGTCATCAAAATATCTCAAACATATGACATTTTAATCAAAATCGTTATAGCCATTTTCAAGAAAATCAAAATTTTCGAAAAATTTTCCATGTAAAGGGTAGTTTAGAGTGGGGCTATTTTCTTCAAAATCTTCGTGTCATATCCTTGAACGACATTAAACTTAAATACCAACTTTGTTTTTAACCGACTTTTCGTTTTTGAGTTATGCTGTCCACAGGTTGACACACAGACTGACACCCAGACACACACACGAACCTTTTTCTAAAAATGTTTTTTTTTTTTTTTTTTTTTTGGATTCAGGGGCCTCAAAACATATATTTCCGGTGAAATCTCGACATCGAATTTTTGGGTGGAATACAATACTTCCCTACTTACCAGTAGAGAAAGTAAAAACTAAACCCCACCAGGGCAAGGCCTACCGCCCGACCACTGCGTCCCCCACCTCTACCCACTACAAGCGTCATGTTCGGGTGCAGAACTGGAGGGTGAGACGTGATCAGCACCCCGGGCCCTCCTGGCGGCTATACGGTCTTCACGACTAGGGTCCGCTACTGAATCAAGTAGCTCCTGAATTGGCCCCACAGTGACCTAACGAGACTGAGTGTACCCCAGACTGTTTGCCACCCGGGAATCGAATCCGGGTTTCCCGCTTGATAAACAACAGCGCAGTCGTTCAACGTGTCTTCTCTAAAATGGGAAAAGTGCAATGTCGTTTAGTGATTTGCTTTATACTTTTAGATGAGGAATTTTAAGGTGATAAAAGCGAAATTGTATGTTGTTTATTGTGACAATAGTTAGATATTGGTTCAATGACTTTAAACGTGGTCGAGCATCCGTTTTTAATGACAGGCGCTCAGGACCCCGACGGATGTGGTTACCGCGGAAGTCTATGACAAAGTCTACGATACGATTCTCACTGATCGCCAAACGAAAGTTCGCGAAGTGGCAGAGGCCAAAGACTTATCGGTGGAAACGGCAATTCATATTCTGCATGATAAGTTGGAGATAAACACTGCAGAATAGGGCTTTAAGACAATATATGATACCAGGCGTAGATTCCCGTCTTACATTCTCCACAACCACTCCGGGCTACCCTACATCATGGACTTGGTGAGGGAGCGATCCCGAACCATGCACACCAAACTGAATTCCCACACCAATCAGCTGGTACGGGCATCAGGTCAATACGACCACAGAGCACCTCGTAGAAGGAAAAGTTACTGCCTGCCTAAGGATGCCCTTGGATAATGGTAATGCCACTCCCATCTTCCAACACATTAGTACCCCAACACCTATCCCTGCCCCCTTCCTGCATCCAAATTTAGGTATGCAGGAAGAAACCATTGCCCAAGACACAAAAGCTTGAAAACATTTGGATCACCTTCTATACTGCATAGATAAAGTCGCAATAAGCGACTAGGTGCTGTGCAAATAAACATACCGCACAGGAGAACCTGTACGACCTGTTCTCGAATGCTGGAAAAATGCTGGAATGCTTTTTTGCGTCAAGTTCTCACCGCCGATAAGACCTGGATTCATCATTATACTCCGGAAATGAAGCAACAATCAAAACAATGGGTTGCTTCCAGTGAATCTGCTCCAAAAGCTGGAAAAGTGATGGTGACGATTTTTTGGGATGTGAAGGGCGTCATACTCATTGACTTCTTGGAAAAAGGAATAACGATTCCTGGACAATACTACAGTGAGTTATTGGCCCGATTCGAGAAGAAGTTGGAGACACGGCCCCATTTGGCGAAGAAGAAAGTGTTGTTTCACCACGACAATACAACAGTACATTCATCCGGAGTTGTCATCTCCAAACTGCAAAATTGCAGCCGCACCCAACCTGGTTCCCTGTGATTTCTTCTTCTTCATGAAGAAATGGCTCGTGGGAATAAAGGTTAGATCGAATAAGATCATCCTCGAGACAGAGGCATATTATGGGGAGCTCAACAATTCCTATATTTTTGGAGGGGTTAAAAAATGGCAGGAACGCTGGGAGAAATGTATATCACTAAAAGGGGACCATGTTGAAAAATAAATAATTTGTATTTGAAGAATAAAAAAATAGCGTCTTCATTCCTAACACGGAACCGCCCTTCTTGTTTCATCAGTTTTGCTTAGAAAGCAGTCAACTATGAGGTTCATTATTCCTTACTAACCCTCCATAGGCGTGCGCCCTGGTAGAACACTGCTAGTCGCGTGGGGCCCAGTAGACCCTCGCTATATTTTTGTGCCTATATGCTTGCATTTATTACTTTTTCTACTACTTATAGTAAAGTAGAGGACGTATTGTATTCCACCCAAAACTTGGATGTCGAGATTTCACCAGAAATAAATGTTTTGAGGCCCCCTGAATAAAAAAAAAAAAACCTTTTTAGAAAAAGTCCGTGCGTGTGTCTGTGTGTTTCTGTCAGTCTCTGGACATCATAATTCTTCTTTCTTCTTTCACTGATTACCCTCCCCTTATGTAGGACACGCCCCCTAGGACTTACAAGTCCAGTGCTAGGGTCAGACCGCTTCCAGGTCTTCACTCTATCCGGTCCATAGGTTCCTGTGCTCCCCGACAAGCGTCTGACCCTAGGCACTGGCTTGTAAGTCCTAGGGGGTGTAAGTCCTATATAAGGGGAGTGTAATCAGGTAAAGAAGAAGAAATATTTATTTTCATAAATGCTATAAAAATAATATTCGTAGGATATTCCCACTTCTAATTTGATGGCTATATGGAAATCTTTCATTTACTAAAGACCATCTGGGACCAGCGTAGTTGTCAATCAGCTTCTTGTCCATGGGAGTTTGCTACAAATTCTGCGGTTGAGCATTTACTTCAATGAGAGCAATTCGTGAATGACCAGATCTTACATGGTTTCTAATGCTTTCCACTCGTTCACATTTGAGATTATATTTTTATTTTATCTACTAGGTATCTACCGGCAGAAAGGAGAACTATCGAATTCCATTTAAAATTTCGATGTCGATATTTCACCAGAAGTGATCTTTTTGAAGAAAAAAGGAACATTAGAAAAAGGTGCGTTGTGTGTGTTAATAGCAAAGCACAAAACGAAGGAGTTCACGAAGATTTAAAAGAATCTCCCACCTCAAACTACCTTTTACGTGAAAAACCTTTAACAAAGTTCGATTCTTTCCAAAAATGGCACTAACCGTTTTGATTAAAATGCCACATATCTATTTAAGACTTTGCATGACAATTGAAATGTAGTTGCATCTATCTTGAATTTTCTGGAATAGTCTATGAAGTCCTCTTCATTCAGGAGGAATTTTATATTATAATTTTAGAACACAATTTATTACAAATATATCTTTCTGTGGCATCAGCCTATCCGCAATATCCATCGTTATTGATTTGAAATTTCAACACTTCTGTCATTTTTTTTAAGTCTGCCACTGTTAATTGTTTCTGGCGATGTCATGGAACGAGTGGTGGAATTTCAAGGCCAACACATAGACATTCTACTTTCTGCATTCCCCCTTTATTCTAATGAATTGTGTAATGAAACTATTTCTGCAAATGATTATTACGACTAAACTGAAATACGTAGAAAAGAACTGAGCTTTCGTAGGAACAGTTTGTAGGGGCTGTATAAAAATGAACGATAGTGGGCAGAGAAATTCATGCCGATGTAACGCATCAGTTTTTCAAATGTCCTCGATTTGGTGACGGAGCTTCAGAAAACCTCCTGCTAAAGTCGTTATGGATTCTAAAAATCTCTTGTTAGACTTTTACTATGATTGAAGCACATGCGAATAAATTCGATATCTATTGTACCAACGCAAATAGTATTGCACAACATAAATTCTGTTCAGTAATAACAGCTTAATTCCTAACGATTGATGAACTTTTTCGAAATATTTCTGCTGCATGTTTCAAATGTACGCGATACCTAACAGAAGATGCTTGAAAGTTCCCAGTTCTTCTCATTATTTGCAGGTATTTTTTTATCCATACCTATACTGCCTTTAATACCTAAGGTCAAATGGGGACTTTCCCTTTGCAAGAATTATTGCTTGGCAAAGAAGTTTACTCGTTTTACTTTTGTGTTAATCCTTGGGTTGGTTTACTTTCGGTTTTCTTTGCAAACATTAAACTTACACATGCACATTTACGTTTTCAGACTCTAGGGAGAAGGGAATCACTTTGGCTAAAGAAAAATTCCTATCCACCGGCCGAGAATCGAACCCGGGACCTCTGTGTCTGCAAGCTAACATGCCAGCCACCAGTCCACAGAGGCAGTCCTTTCTTTGTTTTGTTTTCCTTCACAAGCTCTTTGCTGCGACTTCTGAATTTATTTCTCCGTGTTTTTATCTAAACATTTGAATGTCGTTTCTGCATGCTAGGTCATGACTATTGGTCAACTCGAAACCATTTCTGGGCGAAAATGCATTGTAAATAAGGAATGTAGGTAGAATAATCCCCTTTTCATTAATAGAAGGCATGCGAATTTTTAATGGGTATTGGAAGTATCTACGTATGTGATTGTATTGTGCCAATTTGAACAATTCCTTCCCACACAGAGTATTAAATAAGGAACGCTGTTAAAGTTGGCATTCTGTGCTGCGAAGTGCTTCAATGTGTCAGGAAAGGTGGCACTTTAGACTGTGTTTAACCTTGTTTCACCCAAGAAGCTGTTCTAAATTTATCTAAATCCCATAAAAACCGATTAAACATTGGTGGGTATGGTAAGTAAGCAAGCAGGCAAGCGAAATTATATTTTTAAGTGTATGCATTAGTGTGCAACTATTGTACATAGGTACTTGACATTTTTAGAACCAAATGTATAGTGCCAGGTACATGTTTCGATATTCTGTAGTATGCTGGCCGAATTTCACCATCATCTGTGTGACATCACTAAAATCACGCTAATTTTCTTAAAACTGCTTTTATACACCTAACCTAACCTCGGATCTAACTCGTTTTATGAATACAGTTTCCTTAAAAGTGCTTATGTAGAGCTAACCTAACCTCGTAACTTCAGTAAGTCCTTGGAAGAACATACCTATGTTTACATATTTACTGCGCTAAACCAGTAAACCGTGATTACCTGAACTCCCTAAGTACTCAACAAGGTATTGTACCTACATTTGTGTTATTACAGTGAGTGAATTAGTTTAAAAGGTGCCACATTGGGCCAGGATATCATAGAATATTCTTTTAGAAATCATTAATTTTTTCGCGATGCTATTGCCACAGGTGACCGATATACGAAAATATGAATATTGAAGTAAGAATGAGTTGGAACGTTCAAACTGGAGGACTTTGATCAATATTTACCTATATTTATGTGTCTCCATTGAGACAGAGAGAGAGAGAGATACTGCGGTGACGTATGACTCGCAATCGGGAGGTTCGGGGTTCGGTTCCCATCGGTTCGGCTTGTATTTATCTAAATCAACGATGTCCAACCTTGTCTCTTTGGAGACGCTTATGTAACGAGCGGCTACTCCCCACTCCACTCCTTCAGTCGGAGGGGCAGACAGTCAGTATCCAGTGACGGGCACAACAGGCGATTTCATGGCAGTTTCTAAGTCATACCTTGAATTGTCTGGCAATGTCCTCAGAAGACCTCTTCATTCTGGATAACTTTTCCATAAATGGTAAACAATAAGAGGCAGACAAAAGCTTATAAATAAAACATATGGATCTCTTTAAAACACAATTTATTTCAAACCCTACTTCCTTTTTCTTTTGAGAGAACCATTTTCGAAATATTATTTGTTTGAATTAGCAATACTTGTACTTTTCTCAAATAGGAATGTTATTCTTCTTATCTGTTGGCCTTGCAAATACAACAGAATTTCAAAGAAATCGCATAGCAACCGGCTCTTAAACATTTTACTATCGCTTAAAGCCTACTGTATTCCCATATTCCCCTTGCACCTACATTAAAATAATTGCTGAAAATGTTCATGTCGGTTAAAATGTTGTAGATAGAGAAATAAGCATTTGCAAGAATAGTATGTGTAAGAGCGAGTATAGCTCTTTATTTATTTGCAAACAGAGTTTCTCCATATTGAACTATACTAAAAGTGTGTATATCAATAGGTTAGGGGGCGATCACTTGGTGTATCTTCTAAGATTATGCACTTCGACTCTGTCGCAAAATATTGATTGATTTCTTAAACACAATCGGTACCAAGGGAGGATGTTTATTGCACAAGATTTGAAAGTGCTTTCGTAAATCAAACGCAACGTACGTATCACCAAACCGCCACTGCAGGACAATGCACAGCTGGGGGGGGGGGTTTAAAGAGTGGCAAAGTTCGCGTATAGTGGAAGGAGGCAAACCCAGAAGTGTCTGTAATTGGATGAAATGAGTGGTAAACGATACAGAGAGGCTACTGCGCAGTCAGAGTTAACATAAACAGAGCTAACATTGTGTGCTGTCATGATATAACTTTGTTTTGCACGAATTCACGAGCAATTTTTGTGGTTGTATAGAATATGAATGTATCAGGTGATTGGGACTATAACTAGACTAGGAGAATCAATTGGTTCCAGTTCGCGCCGTAGCCTGCCTGTCTGAACCACATGGTAAATGAAATGAAAATGGCTTGAATCAGAAACCTAAGCTTATGTAAACAGAGAGACAATGATATCATCGTTAAGGGAAGGATGGTGTGGTGCAATAGCGGGTTGCCAATAAACGTAAGCTGTTACAGGTTAATTTAAAGTTCAGTCCCATCGATTTAACTTTCAAAGCATGTGACTAACTCGAAACTCGGTATACGCAGTAATGTACAGGATACCCTAAATTATAATGACGATTTTAGCCCTCCTCTGGCGGGGGGGGGGGGGGGGGGTAACGTGTCTGACTCACATTCAAGAGGTCCGCAGTTCGAATCTCGGTTAGAATAGTATAGAGTTTATTGAAGGTTAGGCTGTTATACAACATTGCAATTGGTCTTGTCAGGTACAAAAAATTTGTTAAATAAAGACATCTACTCCGGGATGCACTCAGCCTCGTTAGGTACCTGAGGAGCCAATTGAAGAACTACTGATGGACAAGTAGCGGCCCTTGTTCGAGAAGACCGCATAACCGACCGGGAGGTAGCGGGGTGCTGACCACGTCCCACCTCCAATACTGCACCCCACTCATAATGCAGATTTTAAAAAAATATTTTGTTGTTTAACCACGCTGTCATTTGCCAGGATCACATCAGCTTCGTCGGTGTGCCAGAATTTCGTCCTGCAGGAGTACACTTAAAAACCATCGATCTAGGCCGGATTTGAACCCGCGACCTTAGGCTTAGTAGAACAACGTCTAACCAACTGAGCCAACCAAACCGACTCATGACACAGAGGTGGGGGCTCAGCGATCGGGCTGTAGGCCGTGGCCCGGATTAGCTGTTGCTCCAAGGGGTTACGGGGGGTTACCGGAGTTGTAAATTTATCTTTCACTGATCTTTGTGAAAGGAACTTTACAAAAATATGCGCCTCAACAGACAATACATAGTTACACAACTAGAAACAGTTCAGCCTTAGGTTTACCTTTTTCAAGATTATCAAAAATACATAATTATCACAAATATCTCGGATTACATATGTGTAATAGACTTCCAGACTACCTATTCATAAATTTAAAACATCTTTGGATAAATGGTTAAAAAATGAAGCGTTTTAGGATTCTATGAATGCAAGAATTATTACAAGTAAACCAATTTAATCGTGTGAAATAGCTCACCAACTCACAGTAACTAAATTATTGCGGAAGTCATTACCTACTATACCAGGTGAGTCAGCCGCGCCTTAGTTTTTTGGAAGGTAGGCCACCCATCTAACGGCATGTGCGCCTTAGTCCAGTTTTGCGCTTACTAAAATGTATTGCTTGACGTTCTTAAAGAGATGAATGCGCAAAATTGAGAGCAACAGTGGTTTAAGGAACAGAACGTGCTCCTCACTAAAGCACACCTCAAAAACATACGACTCGTTTACTGAGAGCGAATTCCGGTTTCCGGCCGATTTTACAAACTTTTTATTAGAGTATACATAGCAACGTAATTCAGTAAACGCCTCGGAAAAAATGGACCCATCATATGGGTACACTAACAACGTCAGCTAAAAAGAAAATGGTGGATACTTGTACTTAGAGCAGGGGTTGGCTGCCAAATATTAGGAAACATTTAGAGACACGCCTCATCCATCATGGACCCGTACAGTCAAAACGGACATATTATTAAACAACAGTTTATTTACATTTTTGCGTGAACTACGCCTCGTGCATCTCAATTAATATGCATAACAGCTTCTGCCATTTAAGTAATAATATTAAAACGCCCAGTAAATGATTAAAACTGTCTTAAAAGGCTAAATCAAGCCCGAAAACTTGCGAGGTGGCAATGACATAGCGCCAGGCATACAAGTCCCGGTACGTGCTTACAGTCAAGTCTCCAAATAGCTGAGTAGGATTGTGACGGGTCCTCTCCACTAACCCCCAATGACAAAGGTTCGAGTCTCAGCGTTGTAAATATTTTTTTATGTTCATCAAAACTTGGAAACCGAATTCGCAATAATCTAATTATAAAGTCCTTGAGGGTTTAGGACATAATTTAAATCGTTTTTGGTTGTCTGCATGTTGTAATTGAACACATATAATGACTTCTGCACCGTTGGACTGGCATGATGTAGTGTGTTGCGAATGCCGACCCCTGCATTCACCACACGTATGCTGTCGCGCGATATTTTGTGCCAGTCTTTCACTATGTATTCGACAGACGAGTACGTAGATATGCTTTTGATCTACAGAGAAGCAAGAACAAATACACCAGCGGCTCAGCATCTATATCGGGAGAGATATCCGAACAGACGACAACCAACAGCAAACACCTTCCGGAATGTTGAAAGGCGTCTGCGTGTAACAGCGTCACTTTCAAGAATGTCTCCTCATAGACACGCACCAACAACATCGGGAGTTAATGAAGAAGCAGTTTTGAACGCCACCCAGAACAATCCGCATACTAGTACACGGTCAGTTGCTCAGGAGGTGAACATCAGCCAATCTTCTGTAGTGCGAATATTGAACACTAATAAGTTCCATCCTTATCGTTTGCACTTCAGGGAGAGATTTCGAAGCTCGAGTAACCTTTTGTGAATGGTTGCTGGAGCGAGTAGCAAGTGATGTGGGATCCGCATCCAGGATATTGTTTCCTGACGAATCAAAATTCCACAACAATGGAACTGAAAATCGTCACAATATACGTACGCTATAGGAGTGTTGATAATCCTCTTTGGGTAAGGGAGGCAGCATTCCAAGAGCAGTGGGGTGTAAATGTCTGGTGTGGAATCTTGGGAAACCACCTTGTTGGACCATTATTCTTCGAGGGACATCTAACAGGAGCACGCTACCTGGAATTCCTCCGTAGCTCACCCCTTATTATTAGGGAATGTGCCACTGCAGGAGCGAATGACGATGTGGTTTCAACACGATGGCGCTCCTCCGTATCGGTCGAGGATCGTCTGCATCATTTAAATGTTGTACATCCTGGTCATTGGATAGGAAGACAAGGACCAGTCTCCTGGCCTGCCAGATCACCTGATCTGACACCCCTTGACTTCTTTCTCTGGGATTATTTAAAAGAACGCATTTACGCAGAGGAGTTAGGCAATCTAGAAACCCTTCGTCAGCGTATTACAGTGGCTTGTAGAAATGTTCAACCCGCCATGCTACAACAAGTCAGGGGCTCCATCCAACAGCGTGCCCAGGCGTGCATTACCCAAGGAGGTCACCAGTTTGAGCACTTGCTTCGTTAGAGGAGTCGTGTTCCAGGAATAGAAAAAGGGTCATTCTAGCGCCGCAAAACATATCACTATGAAACATTTTTAATAGCACAATAATGCATTGTGTGCAAAATTGAGTTTAACTTCCATGTTAAACTCTGACAATGTAATTTCCTTGCTTTCTGTGTTCAAATGTGTATAAATGATCCTTATTTCTATTGCGCCTACCTATAGGTATGTCTAAACAACTACATAATAGTAGTTCACCAATAAAGATACATCAAACAATGCCATAAAACATAAATAAAACAATAAAAATGAATATAATAACAGTTTTCAGAATAATAATTTGTAAATTGTGAGGATTGCACGATAAAAAATTACTACATGCAGGTGATTCGAACCACCTTCACAGGAGACAGATTACTTTGGAGTCTTGCGCTCGTTCCAACTGAGGTACCTCATAACGTGTTTGGTAAACATTCCGTTTAAGATGTAATATTCGCTGGTTCCAGTGAACATTTGCAGAAGTGCAAACGTCAGCTGTCTAATTACAAATATATTAAAAGGCGATGTGATAACATCTATATTAGTACTAATTTCATCGAGTGTTTAACATCCATGTTAAATACGCGGGTAGAACCTAGTAATGGGGTCGATGTTTTCATGTTGGACCATAAAATGCGGATTGCATAAAACTCGAGAACAAGGGGCAGCTGACTCACCTGGTATAATAAACAAATAGGGACTAAGTACTGAAACCTGAGGTACTTCTTTAGTTATTGGCACAGGATCAGATCTGTCATTATGTATTTGTACTATCTGAAGTCGGTTTTTAAATGTGACGCTGTTAATTTAAGGGCTGTTTCAGGTAAATTATGCTGTTTTAATTTTCAAATCAATATTGGATGTGACACTGTGTCAAACGCTTTCCTTAAGTCTAGAAGAGCTATGCTGGCTGGGAGTTTATTTTCAAAGCATTCACATGTAGAACTGCTTAGCAATGAGTTCCTTCGTAGCACAATGGTAGCGCGCCTGCCTCTGGTGCGGAGGACCCGGGTTTGAACCCCGGTACCGGAGTGGGTAGTTTTCCCCCTCTGGGAGGTCTGGCACGGGGTGACTCAGTCTCGTTAGGTCCCCAAGGGGCCAATTGAGGAGCTAATTGATATAGTAGTAGCGACTCCAGGTCGTGAAGGCCGCATAACTGGCCGGTAGGGCTTGGGGCGCTAACCAAATCCCACCCTCCACTACTGCACCTCACAGATGATGTCTGTAGTGGGCAGAGGTGGGGGACGCAGTGGCTGGGCGGCAAGCTTTGGCCCTTCATAGGCTGTTGCGCTGGATGTTTTTTAGCAATAAGTTATTTTCAAATTATGTGGAGAGTTATTTGGGTGTGCAGTGCTCGATTATTTTGAAATAGAAAAACAGAACAAGAATAAAAATCTGATGTGTTGCACTAACATGAGTTTCTCTACTCCTGTACTAACCACTCTTACAAACTCTTATTCCTATATCTTCTTCGTGTTAGTTAAGATATACATTTGTACAAATTATCTTATGCTTATTTCCTTGTAGGTAGGTGCAAGGGGAATATGGGAATACAGTAGGCTTTGAGCGATTGTCAAATCTTTTAAAGCTTTGAGATTCCGTTCTCTTTGCACGCTTAACATATAAAAAATGAACAACGATGTTTCATTGCACGAAAGTTCCAAGTTTCCCGAAACTGACACACAAAACAAGGAATATCTCCGAAATGGTTCACTCTACAAAAACGTTTATCGGTACATTAATTGTGTATTTTAGCAAGATCTACATTTCCTGTACAGTAAGATTTTGTCTATCTCTTACGGTTTACGAGTTATTCAAAACTCATCCAGACTAAACATGACTACATAGGCTATAGGCAGAAAATTCAAGATATACATTTCATTTGTCGTACAAATACCTTTGACATATGACATTTTAATGAAAATCGTTAGAGCCATTTTCAAGAAAATCAACATTTTCGAAAAATTTTACATGTAAAGTGTAGTTTAGGGTGGGGCTATTTTCTTCAAAATCTTCGTGTCATATGCTTGAAAGACATTAAACTTAAATACCAACTTTGATTTTTAAACGACTTTTCGTTTTTGAGTTATGTTGTCCACAGACTGACAGACACACAGCCTGACAGACACACAGACTCTCAGACACACGGACCTTTTTCCAAAAATACTTTTTTTTGGATTCAGGGGACCTCAAAACATATCTCCGGTGAAATCTCGACATCGAATTTTTGGGTGGAATACAATATTTCCTCTACTTATCAGTAGAGAAAGTAAAAAGGGGGAAAACCAAACACATACAGTACCTCGCTTCGTTCTCATGTTTTGGTATAACCACTATAACCAAAAGGTAAACTGAGGGAAGTAGAAAAAGAAGCAATACAAAACAGTGCAATTCTAGTGGGTTTCAGTTCCTGTGCTTGGGTTCGTAGTGGCTTGTTGACATCGCAACATGATTTTCGCATGAAACAAATAGTGGCTAAAAAGATAATGTGGGGGTATTACCGCTATCGGATCTGCTGAAATGTTATCCCAAACGTATTATATAGGTATTGTAATTAATTTTACGTCATATATGTAACTACTATTGGATTGTCCGTCTGACTCGAAACAAATGCGCGTTGGAGCTTTTTGTGGTTTCCCAAGATCGATAGCCGAATGCTGGGGTGGTTCTTCTACGATGAGCTTTCTTTCATCTGTTTTAGGTTGGTAGGAGTAGGTAACAATGATTGATATGTTGGGCCAGGACAGAATAGCACTTTGACGCTTGGTAGGACCGTTGGACCCCCCTTCGTTCATTCGTTCCTTCCTTCCTTCTTTCCTTCCGTCCTTCCTTTCTTCCCAAGACAAGGCTAGCTGCCGTCAGGATTGGTGTCATGTTGGAATCGTTGAGCACATCGTCGTCTGGATCTGGTCCTCCTTAGGGTCTATCTTTCATCCTTTCTTTGCAAAGATTACGTTGGGAGCGCGCGATGTTGTGCTCCAATTACTGGAGCTCCTCACCCAGTTTGACTACTTCTAACTCCTGCACTGAGACTTTAAATTTGTTTTCTATTACAGAGTTGGAAATAGAAGAAAAGATCGAGAAACTCTTGGAGCGAGGACGATATGTTTGTAATACCTGATACTTCTCCCGTTGAGGGCTATGTAATAATAGTGCCCTCGGTATCATTTGGAAACGTTGGTCAGCTTGCAGTGGATCTGCTGATACGTGAAACTCAAGCAGTGAAGATTGGCAATGCTTGGCACCCTGCAGTATTTACAGTTGTTGGAGCAAATCCATATGAAGATTCAAGTTCAGAAATGGCCACTGGCATTGAAGTATACCGCAGTGAGAAGGATAAATTGGTAATTTTGCAGATAAGAGGTCCAATAGTCAAACAATGGTGTTCAAGCTTCCTAAAAGGGTTGATCCAAGAGATTAAGAAGTATAAAATTGGCCGTATATTTATACTTACTGGAGCTGATGATGCTGAAAGAAAGGACACTCAGATACAGGAAACTACAGTTAAATGTGTTGTATCCCCATCATTGGCTGCCAGTGACTCAGAGGAGGAAACCAATACAACGGGAGACATTAAGGTATCTGAAGCAATATCTGATGATTTAGGATACAGAATTGTTGGGTGTGGTTATGCCAAGTTTCTTTACTCTTTATGTGTGAAGAACAATCTGCAAACGGCTGTTCTCATAAAGCAATGTTCCGAGGGCTACAATATCCCTGACGCTGTCGCAGTGGTAATGCAACTGAACAAATGGCTTCACTTTATAGAGAATGACGTGGGGAATTTGCAATCTGTGTCATCTTGGAGATATGTATTTGGTGGAGCAGAAGAAAGGAGTATGTTTTGAGTTGCCCTACGGTAGTGTTATCTACCTATTACAGAAGATATGCACAACTCAGAACTTGAATAGATTAATTTTGGTGTACTAATGCATCTGTATTTACCTATTGAAGCTGTTGAACATAGCTGAGAGCCGTACTATTTATGTTCATTAATAACATTAACTACACATATTTCGTCTGAACTAGTTTAAATGTGCTTATTAAAGAATCACATTTATTTGTTCAAAAATGTATTAACATCCAACATCACTTATTTATAATTGTACAAAATTATTTAAATATGCTTTTATGCATGTTTGTTTTGACTGATCTAAAACTCTATCAGATGATAAATTATTCTCAATTAGCTATTTTTATTGTTTACAAGGTTATTAAATTAGGTGTAAGCTCAGTAAATCATATTCCTTTCTTGTTATCACACAACATTGAATGTTAAGGCAGTATAAAGACAGTTTATCTATAGAATGTTAAATTTGTATAAAAGAAAATTGTGTTATTGCCTCCCGTAGGCTCACTGCACATAAATATAGTACTAGATGTCCTCAAAGTACAGATTTTGAAGAGTTTCTGTATTGCACAATGCCTTTGAATGTTTGGGATGAGTACTGCTTAATAAATTTAGGGTAAAATATAGCGTGATGGAAGTAGATATCAGCACTGCCACCAAAGGTAAGCCTGTTAAAGCTACTTAACGTCGGAAAGGAAGAGATCAGCGAGGGAGTCCAAGAGCATCCGGATCTGATGGCAATGGCCACAATGCAGTGGCATCCCTAACTTCCACAGACTATACTTCCTGGCAAAGTGTCTACGATACCACACCGATTCACAAACCAGATTGGAGACAGTGATGCAATGCAAAAACTGTTCTCTCCTCTAAGAACACCCACCGCTTACGTTGCTAGTTAAAATCCAAACCATGTAGTATTGGAGTTCCTTGAATATCTACACAGTACTTCAGCTTAGAGTGGACATAATAAGCAACTGTGTATTCTATGAATTCGTATGTTACTCATAATATTTTGGCTTAGAGTAGCCATGGGGAAGAGGGGTGACAAGGATGCAGTCGAGTACTTAGCCTCTCCACTTTCTGACAACATTTGAAGGACTTGCCGGTTCTCTGAGGTAGACAGGCGCTGTGAGGTAGTGGAAGGGGTTGAAACTGCGATGTAGGGGAAGTGACTCGTTGAGTCATTTCTCCCCATCTATGGCTTAGAGTGACAAACAGTAACTGTGTAAAACACTGTTCCCCATACGGTTAGTTTGCCTTTCGGAGATAACTTCATTTCACCAAGCGATGATTGAGCTCCCTTCTTAGATTGAGGATGGAATCCATCATCTAGAATGGTAGGGTGATGAGGATGGCAAGCAATGAGAGGACCACGTTTATCGTGGCTTCCAACCTATGCAATGCTGGGCCCTGGGAATACTCAAGAGCCGGGAATCGAAGCACGGACCCTTACCACAGCAGCTGCTAACAAAACCACTCAACTATCCCGGTATTTTAATGAAATGTATGAGCTCGAATGATGATATCCATTGCATAGATAGCTACAGTTCCATCCATTCTTCCATCCATCCCATCGATCCCATAGATCCCAACCATCCCACCCATCCATCCCATCCATTCCATCCGTCCATTCCATCCATCCCATCCATTCCATCCATTCCTCCATCCATTCCATCCATCCATTCCATCCATTCCTCCATCCATTCCATCCATCCATTCCATCCATTCCGCCATCCATTCCATCCATCCCATCCATCCCATCGATCTCATCGATCCCATCCATCCCACCCATCCCACCCATCCCGCCTATCCATCCCATCCATCCCATCCATCCATTTCATCCATCCATTCCTCCATCCATTCCATCCATCCATTCCGCCATCCATTCCATCCTTTCCATCGACCCCATCGATCCCATCCATCCTACCCATCTATCCCATCCATCCATTCCATCCATACATTCCATCCATCCATTCCATCCATCCATTCCATCCTTTCCATCGATCCCATCGATCCCATCCATCCTACCCATCTATCCCATCCATCCCATCCCATCCCATCCATCCCATCCCATCCCATCCCATCCCATCCCATCCCATCCTCGAGGATAACTAGTTGCAATAGTTTGGAGAGAAACTTAGAATGTTTGAACAACTAATGAAGAGGTTCTGTTCCCCATGAACAATTTAGTATTTTACTCTAAGACAGCACATAGAATCATCAGAAGTTTTTCTAAGGGCTATTTCTTTTTTATTTCTTTTCCTGAGCACCCTCCCCTTATGTAGAACTTATACCCCCTAGGACTTACAAGCCAATGCTTAGGGTCAGACGCCTGTAGGGAAGCACTGGAACCTATGGACCGGAGAGAGTGAACACCTGGAAGTGGGTGGTCAGCCAAGCACCTGGTATGTTAGTGAGAAGGAGAATGATATGAAATGCAAGCGAAATCGATTATTGCAAAGATGACAATGATGCGGGTAGGCGAACGTTCTAACCGCTCGGCCACGGTGCAGCCGGGCTATTTCTTCAGAAAGCTATTCTTTGTCTTAGTCTGGCAATATGACAAGCTCCAAATACTTAACCTTCTTTGGTCGTCTGTTTTTCAGGATATTAGCAAATTTGCCAGGTACCACTGCTTCTGCAGAAAGGCATTTTTTCCACGTGACTTAAAGACATATTTGAGAAGCACGACATCTGCACTTGCCTTACTATTAAATCACCATCATGATAAAGTTGCAGATAAGTGTTACTGATGTTCCTAAGGACCTGATTTGTATTGTGCATATGTTTGTACTTTCAAATTGTTTATAACTTTTTAAACTGAACACATTTTAACATTTGTAAAAAATGTTTTAAAATCCATCTGTAGGAATCAGTATTTTTATATAAGTATACACGCCACTCATAAATGGAAGTTTCTCTCTAAGAATCCATACAGTGTACTTATTTGAAACAATACTTCTTGAGGATTGTGTGCATATACAGGTGTTTAAAAATGTATAATATTGCAACAGAAGTTGGGATTGCTCAATACTAGTGTTCCTATAAACATATGTCCGAAAACAAAAATCTGTTAAGATGTGAGCCATTTTACTTGTGTTGAGAATTTACAACAGAGAATACACTCGTCTAGGGAACACTTTACTGTCACAAATGTGTAACGGAACAATTGTTGGGTAAACATCCAAAAACACCAAACGGGAGTTCTGATGATTTCTGTCATTTTGTCCTCTGGTAACATCTGCATGTCATGTCGATACTACTACAGGAGATGCTCCATGGGGTTACTACGCATTCTTCAGATCCTCTCAGAGAATCCTGAACTCTTTTGAGTACACCTGGCTACTCTCGTATTTGAGCACATGCATTGGTCACGTGCTCTTGTAACGTATGCACATTGTCGAAAGGTTTGCCATACACCAATTACTTTAAATGTCCTCATAGCCAGAAATCCAATGAATTGAGGTCCGGCAAATAGGGAGGCCATACTACTGGACTAATCTATTGCCCATTAAATGTTTGGTTTAAGTATTGTCGCATGATGAGTAAAAAATGGGGTGTACCTCATCATGTACAAACCACATACGTTGTCTTTCTACAAGCATAACGTCCTCCAAAAGTGCGGGAAATTCATCGCACAGGAATCGATGATACACGACACCTGTCAATCTTTTCGGTAAAATGTATGGTCTTAGGAGTCTGTCACCCACAGTTCCTGACCACACATTGGGACTAAAGCGATGCTGATGCCTGCACTCCATGACTGCTCCGGGATCTGCATCTGCCCACACATGTGTGTTGTGTAAACTACTATGCCATTTCAGGTGAATCCTGCCTCGTCCGTACATAAACTGCTGCGTATCTTCAGCACTCTGGCGTAGAAGCCATTGACAGAATTGTGGTCGTCGAGTGGCCTAAGAGCTTGCATACGTTGAACATGGTTAGGATACAGTAACTGTTCTGCAGAACAAACCACGCGAGACCATGTTTGATACCTTCAGCAGCTGCAATTCTTCGTACACCTATCCCCATTTCCGATGTGTGAACGGTACAGCCGGCTGCAAATGTTTCCCGAGGGATGAGAGGGCGTAGGTGAAAGAGACGAAAAAATGTAGTATGGATCACTTGCGCTTGCTCCGTCCAGCTCAGCGATGGCCTCACTAGAGGTATTTACTTTTGTGTGTGTTCCTCTGATGTGCCAAGAAGAAGCTAAATAGTCGGTTTATTCTATCCAAACAACATTGTATTTAAACAACATTGTTTTTTATGGTAGCATTAACAGCGTTTAATAAATACGTTTAAACAATTCCTTGAGCAAAGATAATGCTTATGATGTACACCTCAATAATAATAATAATAATAATAATAATAATAATAATAATAATAATAATAATAATAATAATAATAATAATAATAATAATAGTGATACTGATAATGATGATAATGATGATGGTAGTGATAATGATAATGATGATAATAATAATAATGATAATGATAATAATAATGATGTAATAATAATGATTAATAATAATAATAATAGTAATAGTGATACTGATAATGATGATAATGATGATGGTGGTGGTGATGATGATAATGATAATGATAATTTTAATGATAATGACAATAATAATGATAATTATAATGTTAATAATAGTGATACTGATAATGATGATGGTGATGATGATAATAATAATGATAATGATAACTTTAATGATAATTATGATAATAATGATGTAATTAATAATAATAGTGATACTGATAATGATGATAATGATCATGGTGATGATGATAATAATGATAATGATAATTTTAATGATAACGATAATAATTATTAATAATAATAGTGATACTGATAATGATGATAACGATGATAGTGGTGATAATGATAATTTTAATGATAATAATAGTAATAGTAATAGTGATACTGATAATGATTATAATGATGGTGGTGATGATGATAATGATAATGATAATTTTAATGATAATAATAATTATAATGATAATAATAGTGATACTGATAATGATGATGGTGATCATGATGATAATAATAATGATAATGATAATTTTAATGATAATGATGATAATAATGATGTAATAATAATAATAGTAATAGTGATACTGATAATGATGATAATGATGATGGTGGTGATAATGATAATGATAATTTTAATGATAATGATAATAACGATAATAATAATGATGATGATAATAATAGTGATACTGATAATGAGGTGATGATAATAATGATAATGATAATAATGATTAATAATAATAGTAATAGATACTGATAATGATTATAATGATGGTGGTGGTGATGATAATGATAATTTTAATGAGAATAATAATGATAATTATAATGATAATGATAATAGTGATACTGATAACGATGATGGTGATGATGATAATAATAATGATAATTATAATTTTAATGATAATGATGATAATAATGATGTAATAATAATAATAATAGTAATAGTGATACTGATATTGATAATGATGATAATGATGATGGTGGTGATAATGATAATGATAATTTTAATGATAATGATAATAACGATAATAATAATAATAATAATAATAATAATAATAATAATAATAATAATAATAATAATAATAATAATAATAATAATAATAGTGATACTGATAATGAGGTGATGATAATAATGATAATGATAATAATGATTAATAATAATAGTAATAGATACTGATAATGATTATAATGATGGTGGTGGTGATGATAATGATAATTTCAATGATAATGATAATAATAATGATAATTATAATGATAATGATGATGATAATAATGATGTAATAATAATAATGATGTAATAATAATAATAATAATAATAATAATAATAATAATAATAATAATAATAATAACAACAACAACAACAACTAGATAAACCAGTTCAGGTTTAAAGGGTGATGGCAAGAAAGCTGAGGGGGAGAAACTACGTCATAACCTATACTGGTTAATGCCTCATAGTTTTTTTGAAACATGAGCTTTTGCGACTTGCAGTAGTTCTATCACTTGTGTTGCGCTAAACTTTCAGTTTCCTTTGAAGTTCTGTTTTCCTGCTATTTCCGACAAACAGCCATTCAATGTCTTAAACTTCTATGTGAAATTTCGGTCAAATACACGATTTCAAGTTCGCTGAATAAACCCAAACTTGCAAATTTTACACTACGCTTGCGTGGTCCCCATGAATAGCTTAAAAAACGTGGTATATTGAAATTATTTAAACCTTTTAAATTTAATTTCATTGTAGAGTGCCGAATATGTAGTTTCCATGCTCTCTGCGAGTTCATTCTGGGTTTATAACGTTAATGTTGTGTTCTTGACATTAAGATTACTTTCTTACGAACAAATGTAAGAGAAATGTTGGAATGATATTCTCTTTGGACTTTGGACGCGCATGGGAGTCAGGAAACATTTGAAGCCGATCCTGTACGAGGTCTGCTGCGATCTTGGCTACAAATGATCCCATTTCTGCAAGTCGTTGGAATAATCTAGCGAAAAGTTTTTGCAATGTAATGTTGCGATGTGGATGTCTTTCAGTGTACATGATACGGGCTTGTCATTGATCAATATTGGCTAACCCATAGCAATAAAGTATGTCCCCCATTTCACTTAAGGAATAGTATGACTCCATTTAACTGTTTACATTGTCCATACAGCATGGAACCATTACTCTCGTTTGGGTCACTGTAATGCAAGCAAAACCTCATATGACTAAAAGTCAGATACCTACGTGCAAAGGCCTTCAGCAGAAGACAGCCTGCGCCACCGAACACAACCCTCACTCATCACGGATATAATGGCTCATATCTCAACAGATGGGTATTTGTTTATAGGAACATTTATTCTAGCTTTGACTAATCCCTACCCCTGGTGCAATATCAGACCGTAAGGAGATGCACACTGTCCTACCCGGCCTAAGCACTGACGAACAACCTGTTCAAAGTGAGTTGGAGCTCCATCTTGTTGGAAAAAGCTATAGGACAAGTTTCGAGAAAAACGAGCACTTCCAGAGAAATCTGCGACATCTAATGCTCGACTATATAAGCGAGTCGCACGAACAGAGAAGCCAGCCTTGCGGGTATACCACATAACCCAGCAGCAAATCCATCAACAGCTAAAGCTGAGCTCTCAATATAGTCCCACTCAAGAGCTATTTGACTCTCAAAATTTCTTCCCAACCAAAATTAGAAATTAAAAATTCTTTACAAATGTTCATTAAAACTTTTATCTCTATTCCACCAGGGTGCAGACCTTGCTGTATCCTGAAAGAGGATTGTTAAGGGGCAACAAACTTTCTCCTAAAACCCAACCATCCAAAATTAGAAAACACGCCACCTTAAAATCCTTTCCCAATATACATATACTCCTATCTGCGGTTAAACCCTATTGAGGATAGGTACGCAGCAAAATACTTCAGGCTGAACCTTAGCCTGCCAGCAGCTTCATGATCATGGTCATGGAGAAGTCAGTTTTTAAGTGTGTGCGTGTGCGTGTAGGACGAGTGAGTTTAGTGTTGAAGCTCTTTGAGTGACTATCGCCAGAGTTAACCGTCGGAGTTGTTTGGTGTGTACAGTGAGGAGTATTCGGGTCAAGGTTACGATGGAACAGAAAAGCTGTGAGTTGCAAGGTCACGACGAATTGTAAATTGTGTTAACAATAAAACAGAGAACTATGTTTTTGTGATTCTGTTTTAGAAGAGAAATAAAGTGACATTAAAAGTCATTTGTCATTTGTCACAATATAGTCACTGGGTACATCCATTGTGATTGTGGATTTACGTCTAACCAGTATCGGCAGTTGTGTCTTCTGTCAAATCCATTCAGGCAGAACGTAGCTTCATCTGAAAATACAATTTGTCTTAGAAAAACTGGATTATTGTTAATGCATCCATAATTAATTCACAAAATGTTTACAAAGTTTCGTGTTACTCAGCCACATGTTCAATTGATATATTGACATTTTCTGATAGAACCTTCATTTGGAAGGAATTTTGTATATATTTTTAAACTGGTAAATCACTAGAGATAGGCAAAAGCTTAATGCTCAAAAATGCGGACCATTTTAACACGCAATTTATTCCAAACTATTTTGTGACAACAAATTCAGAGTTATCCATGGTTACTGGTTTGAAATGTTGAATATTTGAGTTCATGTTTTGAAGTACTCCAACCTATTTCAAGGCCAGCAAATAACGAGCAGTTTTTTAAACGTTTGGGTATCGCTATTTCGTATGCATTTATAACGAAATGTGCTGCGAAACAATTTATAATATGTCAATGTTTATCTGATTGAACTGAAGTATAGGAATAGAGATGAATATCTGCATCACGTCCAACAGGTCGCGAATTCGAATCTCGCTTACGGAGAACTATCCGAATAAGGTTTCCACTGAGCTTTTCCCTTATCCTGAGAAGACGAATGTCGAGTAGATTAAAATTCTATGGACCTCGGGCTCTTTTGAGTATCGTTTTACCCGTTTCATTCATTCACCATCCGATACGACACTACATAGAAGGACGTTAATGAAAAACAAAATAGAAGAAGAATAAGCTTTAGCATGAATAACCTTTTCCTTTTTTTGTTTCAACCTTGTTTATAGTCGCCTAAATACATAGTCATACTGCGACTGTGCACAAAGTATTTAGAAAATGACTGTTAATGCAATCTACATTCAGTTACAATGTTCGTTAAGTTTTAAAAGTCAAATATTAACAGGTAACATTGGTTGGTAAGTTTACTACACAGTGGAATATTAACAAAAGCACTGTGTTAAAAACAATAGTGATATACTATTGATATACTGAAGCGTCTTTTAGGAACTGTAATACGGTGCTGATCATCGAATAACTTGAAGAAGCTACACAAAATAAACGATAGTGTGTAAGGAAAGCAATGTGTATGTAACATCGAATTTTATGTCTGTTTTGTAACGCCACTTTACTATGTGTTAGAGCTAAAAAGTCGGCTGGATCTGGCCGAGATAGACATTCACGAAAACATTTACAGAACATAACACAGAGTATAATGTGTGGTATAAATTGTGCTCACAGAGCATCTAAGAAGTCAACTGAAGTCAACACTGTTGCCTCATGCGTAGTTCAGCGGGGCTCCTATGAGGGCAGCAGTATATGCCCAGTACTTCGCGCTGCAATCTGCGCTATCTTGTGAGGAAACCTGCAACTATACATCCCCATTGATCCAAACCGCGCGTTTTGAATCGGTGAAACGCACTTCCTTTGGTGTGTTGATTTATGAATCAAATACCGAGTATCTTATCAACATGGTATATGAGACACAAATGCTCAAACTTGAATTTGTTATTATATGTCAATATGCTCTTTTTTTTGCGTGAGGAAAGAGTGGGATTACAAAACATACCATCTGGCTATAATACATAGAGGGAAGAGGAAATATGAAGAGTGGAAGAAGCTGGGTTTGTAGTTAAGACATTTTTATTTTCTCTACTACGTATAGTAAGCAGAGGAAGTATTGTATTCCACCAAAAATCCGATGTCGAGGTTTCACCAGAAATATGTTTTGAGGCCCCCTGAATCCAAAAATAGCATTTTTAGAAAAAGGTCCGCGCGCGCGTGTGTGTGTGTCAGTCTGCGTGTCTGTCAGTCTGTGGGCAGCATAACTCAAAACGAAAAGTGGTATTTAAGTTTAATGTCTTTCAGGGATGCGACACGAAGATTTTAAGATAATTGCTCCACCATAAACTACCCTTTGCATGGACATTTTTTCCAAAATTTCGACTTTCTTGAGAATGGCTCTGACGATTTTGATTAAAATGATATATCTTTAAGATATTTTTATGGCAAATAAAATGTATATTTTGAATTTTTTGGCTATAGCCTATGTAGTACTGTTTACACTGGGTCACTTTTGAATAACTCGTAAACCGTAAGAGATAGTCCAGATCTTACTATAGGTACAAAAAATGTAGATTTCGCTAAAACACACAATCTATGTCCAAATATTTTTGTTGTTGTTGTTGTTGTTGTAGAGTGAACCATTTCGGAGACGTTTGTTATTTGTGTCAGTTTCGGAAAACAAACTTTCGCCAAATGCAATATCGTTGTTCATTTTTTATGTTAGTCGTGCAAAGAGAACGGAATCTCAAAGCTTTAAAAGATTTGACTATCGCTCAAAACTTACTGTATTCCCATATTCACCTTGCACCTACAAGAAAATAAGCAAAAAGATAATTTCTGCAAATGTTTGTCTCAACTAAAACGAAGAAGATATAGGAATAAGAGTTTGTAAGAATGGTTAGTATAAGAGTAGAGAGTCATGTGAGTGCAACACGTCAGATTTTTTTATTGTTCCATTTATACCCCGCAACTTCAACTGTCATATTGGTGGCATCTCCTTTGAAACATTACCCACAGTAGTTTTAATTCGTTTTACAGTGGGGTTTCGTTCTTTGCACACATTAAATTCACATACACGTCACACCCTCATTCATACTGCTAGGCTCTGGGGAGGCTAGAGAAAAACTCTCTCTTCCCAGCCGGAAGTCCAACCTATAACGACATATTTTCTGATTTGGATAAAGGCATATTTAGCGTATCTGCCTCACGTCCAAGAGGTCGTGAGTTGGAACCTAGCTTAGGGTGAGCATCACATACATGTTAATGCCTGTATATCATATTTTAATGAGTTTTAAGTTGCTTTGTCATATCTAGCTCATGCAATTGTTACGCAGTGGTGCGATTGATTAGATGGAGAGGAATAACTCATACGGTGAATACCCTGTTGCATTACCTTTACAGCGTTATACCAAGCGAGCTTACTGTAGTACTGCTCTAATGTTGATATGGTGTACGCCGAGCGTTATTAATCAAGGCTTCACGGGTGATCAGCCGTGTAATTTAATAGGAGTTTTCAGGAACCTAATATCTACAGATGGGTAAATTAAATTATTTTATCCTTAAAGGAAGCTGTCAATTGCCAGGATTATATTGTTTTATGGAGCATGCGAGAAAAAAACACAGAGACTGTGAGACGAATTCAAGTAGTTCCACACATATACACAGCAAAACAAAGATAATTTACCCAGAAAATTCAATAATACACAAAATCAGTTTACAGAGTTTTTAGAAAGTAGTTATTCAATTTTGATATGACGCTTGTGCTGACACTTCCTTGTGTAAAATTAATAATTGTAAACAAAAAGCTTTCCTTGCCAAATACCTTAATATGGGCCTATAAAAAGTAGGTACTTTATGTGGTTCTAATCTTATATATGTTGGATCCAGCCCTTGAACTTTGGACCCAGCCCTTTCGTCTTGCACATCGCTCTGCATATTACTGTATACAGTTACACTTTGTCGTTAGTCATGCTTGTATTGTGTCCATCTTTGCTCAGCTGCTCGGATTGCTGAGACCTCCCAGCGAGATGGGTTCGAGATAACGTGTACAGCTCGCATTCAAGAGGCTCCAGGTTCAATTATCTTCAAATAAAATAAATATTTTGTTTGTTAACGTTGTCAGTTGCCAAGATTATATCAGCACCGCCAATGTGTAGGAATTGCGACCCGCAGGAGTTCTATTGCATGCTAATTGACATGGGACTGTCGCTTTTAAGCACACTTAAACACCATTAGTTTTGGCGTATTTGAACCGTCACGTTGGAATCAGCAACTCAGCCACCCGGACCAACCTTAGGTTTTTCGCGATTTTTCCGGGTTGGTAGGTGAATACTCAGCTAGCTTATATCTTCAGAAATGAGCTTCCTCAAATCAATAGCAGGATATCAAAGAACAGACAGAAGACAACACAGAAATAAGGCAACAGTTAAACGTAGAGGAACTAAATACAATAGTCAAACATAGAACAGGAAACAACACTTAATAAGGATGACTGAAGACAGAATATCGAAAGCAGCATACAACTATTCACCACGAGGAAAAAAAAACTTGGAAAAACCTAGAAAACGACGGAAGCAGCAACAATTTCAAGCCGGAACAGACTAATAAAACATCTAGCCGTTAAGAACAAGAAAACGGAGACGAAGAAGAGGAACAAAAGGAAGAAGAGGAGGAAGAGGAAGAAGAAGAGGAAGAAAAGGAGAAGGAGAAGAAGAGGAAGACGGAGGAGGAGAAGAAGAAGAAGGAGGAGGAGGAGGAGGAGGAGGAGAAGGAGGGGAAGAAGAAGACGAAGAAGAAGAAGAAGAAGAAGAAGAAGGAGGGGAAGAAGAGGAAGAAGAAGAAGAAGAAGAAGAAGAAGAAGAAGAAGAAGAAGAAGAAGAAGAAGAAGAAGAAGAAGAAGAAGAAGAAGAAGAAGAAGAAGAAGAAGAAGAAGAAGAAGAAGAAGAAGAAGAAGAAGAAGAAGAAGAAGAAGAAGAAGAAGAAGAAGAAGAAGAAGAAGAAGAAGAAGAAGAAGAAGAAGAATACCACAATTTTTCTTCCATCATTTGTCTTACTCCGTTTTCCTTCAGTACTTTCAGATGTACTACTATGCTTCTAGGCTCGTGGTATATGGCACTGCCTGGCAGATGGCGCTGACGCCTGCCCAAGGAAAGAGTACTCCCCGTGAACACTAGAGGGCTTCTTGGTCGACGGGTCGTTCTTCACCCGCCAGATAAATAATCTGTGCCCGCCAGGTACTCAAAGTATTGTCAGGGCTTTCTGTAGGTCGTTAGGTTTACACAGATTGAACACTTCTTGCTTCTTAGACATTATGGGACGTAAAAACGTGACCAGCAGAAAAAAAGGCCACAGAAACAATGAGGTACGTGAGCGGACGCAATGTATCTCACAGATACTTTTGCTTGATAATCGAACGAAACTTTTTTTTTTTTTTTTTTTTTTCTCTTACTTAACTAAATTTATTTCTGTGGTGACTTAACGAAACAACAAGCAGCTGGCCAATAATGAACCAGGAAGTGCTACAGTGTGTTTTAGGAAGCTACAATGAGTTGCATTAATTTCTCATAAACAGTTGCGTCATATTGTTGAAAAAAGCGGGAGAGGTATCTCAGATATATTGCGCCCGACGGAGGGTTAAAATACCGTACGCATAAGTTAATTCCAACTGAAATGTAATATATATCTTGAAATTTCTGGTAATAGACTGTAAAGTCCTCTTTATTGTGGATGAATTTTTTATAACTGGTAAACCGTAAGAAATAGACAAAACATTACGACACAAAAATATAGATATTAAAGTACACAATTTAAGTCAAATACTTTTTGGTAGAGTTAACGGTTTAAGACATATTTCTTGTTATATATAAAAATATCTTCCAATACTGCTTTTCTCAAATGGAAAGTCGTTATTCTTTTATTTTCTTTCTTTTTCCCAGGGCATGCTAAGAGAGTGGAACTTCAAAGCCATCACATGGCATAAAATATTTGACAATCGCTAAAGCTGCTGTATTCTCTTGTTCCCATCGTGCTTAGAAGGAAATAAATAAAAAACCACCTCTACAAATGTTTATCTCATTAGCATGAAATAGAAGAATAAGCTTTTGCAAATACCTAGGTATAGCTTGTTCAAGAGTTGGTAGAAAAAGTAATGTGAAAGTAATACTTTACTTTCTCTACCAAGTGGATAAATACATAGTAGGTATAGAAGGTACTGCATTCCACACAAAAATTTAATACCGAGATTTTCCGGAACTATCTACTGTTTTGAAGCCCTCTGATTTCAAAACAAAAGACGTGTGTGGGTGGGGGGAGCGTGTGCGGTTGTGTGGGGGTGTGTGTGCGCGTGTGTGGGTGTGTGGGGGGTGAGCGAGTGTGTGGGGGGTGCGCGAGTGTGGTGTGTGGGTGTGTATGTGTGTGGGGGTGTAGAGATGTGTGTGTGTGGGTGGGTGTGTGGTGGGTGAGCGAGTGTGTGGGGGGTGCGCGAGTGTGGTGTGTGGGTGTGTATGTGTGTGGGGGTGTAGAGATGTGTGTGTGTGGGTGGGTGTGTGGTGGGTGAGCGAGTGTGTGGGGGGTGCGCGAGTGTGGTGTGTGGGTGTGTATGTGTGTGGGGGTGTAGAGATGTGTGTGTGTGGGTGGGTGTGTGGTGGGTGAGCGAGTGTGTGGGGGGTGCGCGAGTGTGGTGTGTGGGTGTGTATGTGTGTGGGGGTGTAGAGATGTGTGTGTGTGGGTGGGTGTGTGGTGGGTGAGCGAGTGTGTGGGGGGTGCGCGAGTGTGGTGTGTGGGTGTGTATGTGTGTGGGGGTGTAGAGATGTGTGTGTGTGGGTGGGTGTGTGGTGGGTGAGCGCGTGTGTGGGGGGTGAGCGAGTGTGGGGGGTGCGCGAGTGTGGTGTGTGGGTGTGTATGTGTGTGGGGGTGTAGAGATGTGTGTGTGTGTGTGTAAGAATTCACATATATTCTTCCTATCTAAACCTTACAATTGACAAACCTTGTTGGAAGAATTATGCAAACGAATAAAGACAGGCGTTTCCCAGAACACTATTAAACGTACAAATAGTACATTTACTTTGCCATGCAAATAATTTAAATATATGGTAGGTATTTAAATCAAAGTCGTTAAGGTCCAATTTTGTAAAGAACATTTTCCCGTGTAAAGGGGATTTTGAGGATGGAGCATTTTTTGGAAATACTTGTGTCGTCGTAAGATACTAAACTTAAGTATAAAGGTTGATACCTATTTATCCAATTGTTCGTTTCTGAGTCATACTGTACTCAGATAATCACACAAACACGCGGACCTTTTCCTAATTTATTTTTATTCAGTGTCACAAGATGTATTTCCGTTAAAATCCTGGTATCGAATTGTTGTGTGGATTGCAATACATTTCCCACTTACTATAGATAGTACAAAAGTAAAAACTTGACGTGTTACATTCACATGATTTTCTCTACTCTTGTATGAACTATTCTTTCAAACCTTAGATATTCCTCTATCCACTTCATGTTAACCGAGATAAACATTTGCTCTTTGTAAGTGCAAGGGGAGTATGGAAATACAGTAGGCTTTAGCGATAGTCAAATGTTTTAAAGCTGGTCACCGTACGATAGCTTCGCAATTCCTTTCTCTTTGCATGCCAAGAGATTAAAAAGAGTCACGTGTTGGCACTCACATGCTGTCTCTGCTCCTGCATCTAGGTACAAGCTATTCTCAAAAGCGCATATTCCTCTATCTACTTCATGTTAATCGAGATGAACATTTGCAGAAAGCCTGTCAAATTTTCTTTTAGATACAAAGCTAATACAATAGACTTTAAGCGATAGTCAAATCTTTTAAAGCTGATCGCTCTGTAATGGTTTTGAAGTTCCATTCTCATTGCATAGCCAATAAATAGCCAATAAATACAACAATGAAGTGTACAGTAAGTAAGTAGAAAGTGTAAGTATTGAAAAATTCAGACAGATGACAGGGAATACCGCGGAAATGATTCCCTCCACAAAAAATGCAACGGGCACAAATCGTGATTTTAACAAGACCTGCATTTTTTGTGCAGTAAGATTTTATCTAAGTATTTTTTATGGTTTGCCACTTGTGCAAAAGCTATCCAGAATGCTTTCCCTACTGACTATGCGTGGTATGTAGATGAAGTAAACATGCTTTTCTTTTTTTATACAAGGGACTGCAAAGCATGTATTTGCGTTGGAATCCCAATATCGAACTTTTGGTTGGAATCCACTCTTAGATCCGCACTTGATGTAAACACAAGCCGTTAACAGCTAACTCGCGATACACCGAAACCAAAGCACACCATAAAATATAGTACCTTAAATATTGGCGATTGTCTGTAAGTTTTCAAGATGTATGATAAACCTAGTAAAGACTACTTGAATGTAACGCGATAGCAGCGCTATTCCTAAAACTCCTGAGTAAATATCATTCTGTTGTAACATAAACATGAGGCATGAGTCCACGTGGTGTTTGTGTTAGTTGCAGGTGATATGAACCTCAAGTTATGGCGGAGGGATACAAGGTGCGGATCTAAGGCTGGATGGAGTATAGAATACTCACCAGGGTAGGTGGCAGAGAAAGTAAAATTAATATAGAATATGTATAGAACCTGCACCATACACAGCGTTGTTAAGAAACCATTTCAAACATGTTTTTACACCTACATCGCCAAAGGTTTAAAATGAACACTCTTTACAAGAAATTCGAGGTGCTATTCTGGAGACTCAATATAAAATGCACTTTTTAAATAAATAATATTTGTAAAAGCGGACAAGCATTCCATAACAAATAAGTATTATAGTTCAATCTAGAAAGTGAGCATAGGTAATAAAAGACAGCAGGTAACTTCTCTATTGTAGAACTTGTCAATGTACGGTCTATTTTAATTGTTCTGTATGTACGAACACATTTTTAAAACTTGAATGCGTTTATTGTTTTATTTTATTCTGACATTAATAGATACATTTTAATTAGAAATAAAAATCTGATGCGTTGCACTCACATGACTTTCTCCACTCTTGTACCAACCATTCTTACAAACTAAACATTTGAAGAAATTATGTTGTTTATATCCTTGTAGGTACAATGGGAATATGGGAATGCAGTAGGCTTTGAGCGATAGTCAAATCCTTTAAGGCTTTCAAATTCCGTTCTCTTTGCACGATTAACATAAAAAATTAATAACGATGTTCCATTTTACAAGATGTTCTCCAAAACTCACACAACTAACAAGGCATATCTCCAAAATGATTCACTCCAAAAAAAAAAAAAAAAAAAAAAAAAAAAAAAAAAATTGTGTTTTAGCAAGATCTACATGTTTTGCATGTTTTGTATAGTAAGATTTGCTCTATATCTTACGGTTTACCAGTTATGCGAAAGTCATCCAGAGTAAACAGGTCTACATAGGCTATAGCCAGAAAATTCAAGATATACATTACATTTGTCATAAAAAATATCTCAAACATATGGCATTTTAATCAAAATCGTTAGAGCTATTTTCAAGGAAATCAAAATTTTCGAACAATTTTCCATGTAAAGGTAGTGTAGAGTAATTTTCTTCAAAATCTTCTTGTCGCGTCCTTGAAGGACATTAACCTTAAATACCAACTTTGGTTTTTAACCGACTTTTCGTCTTTGAGCTATGCTGTCTGTCTGACACACACACACACACACGCACGCACGCACGCACCGCACACACACACACACACACACACGCACACACACACACACACACACACACACACACACACACTGACCTTTTTCTTAAAAAAAAATTTTTATTCAGGAGGCCGCAAAAACATGTATTTCCGGTGAAATCCTACATCGAATTTTTGGGCGGAATACAATATGTACTTCCCCTACTTTACGATACCTACGTAGTAGAGAAAGTAAAAAATAATAGGTATTTAATTTAAACTGTATAAACAGTACCTAATTAACGCATCTTCTTTTGTATTTAACATGTTCAAGAGGCCAATGACTTCTTATGCCATCTCGATATCGAATTTTTGGGTCGAATGGAGTATCTACTCCCACTCCATGTGAAGCTTAGCCGCCGTTGCCTTGAACTACATTGTTGTGTTCATCTCCACCGCAATCCTTGCCTTGACATTTGTACCCAAGCTTCTTGTGGAAGACAATATGGACTAGCAATAACAGTTCCTTCCGTACAACAGCACATTAAAATCTTCGCTGATTGTCCTTCTCTTTCCCTTGCTGTTGTTTCTTTCCACGAGTGCGAAGGGTGCCGGATGACCTGTACCTACTGACACCCACCTACACTGACACTGGTTCTTAGTACGCAGGACACCTGTTTCTCTCTCCCTTTAGTCTTTGTTATTGCTTTCTAATATTATTAACGTGCTTATTAAGACTTAAATTATTAATTTTTTCGTTCCTTTACTATTTTCGTCTAGTGCAAAAAAATTAAATGTTGCATCTATCCTATTTGATAAATATTAAATAAATAATTTCTGGAAATTTATCTCTTATATTCTATTTATGGCAATTATTATCATATGAAAATTAAAATTTTCCATCATAATTAAAAGAATCCCGTGCACACCCAAATTACAATAGAAATAAAGCCAAGACAATATTTATATCTGGAGTATAATAAAGTTTTCTGCGTTCACCGCTATGCTGCGAGATCAATAGGTCTTCAGAATACAGTGTGGCGCATTATATACCTGTGAAAGCTCGCGTCTTCTATTTTAATCGTGAAAATGTGTAAAAAGTACAGCCTATTATTTTGATACTCTTTAATCACGATTAGCCTGCGGGGCATCGACCGCCTTGGCGCGTCGCTAGCTCGCTGGGGAGTGGTAGTTGGGTACGGAACAGCACCAATGTAGTGCTTGGCTATCCGTTGTATGGTTGGTGATTCGCCTACCATTGGTGTACAATTTGCCGACCAATCATTGGGAAAGTGCTGTCGAAAATATCCAATGTAAGTCCACAATTATCTAAGAACTACTGGGATGATGTATTCGTCTGCGGGCCGGCAAAATTTGATTCTTTTCATTAGAAAATCCTTTGCAAGTTCAAGATTCATATCAACTTCGTCGAAAACATAGAAAGGAAGCCATGTTTGTTGCAGTGTGTAGCTTATTCGGTTAGTTAATCAGTTTTTTTCACATTTCGAATTAGGTCATTTAAGGAAACTCTCCGGTTCGTAGGTCTCATTTAAATATATTTATTACAATTTTAGTTAGCCTGGCTTAAAGTAATAATACTCTAATGGTAACTTGGAGCTGTGTGTTACTCTTATTTCCTTTGTCTAGTTGGCGTTATCCCGAACTCGAAAGTAGCACGAGAGATATTGCGTGATCGTTTACGTTACTATTCCAGGAAAAGCCGTACTTGATTAAAAACCTCTTCTTTTTTTCATTATTCGTTGTGCTAGACTGTTTATCATATGTAATTTTAAGTTTTAGTATTTGTGCAAAACCTAACCTATAGGTGCACAGCCCAAGAACGCGGGTTGTTACAAAGTGGCAGTCTTCTTGCAGGTTATTGTTAATGTAAATAGAATGGAGGTTTAGAATTGTGTTTGCCCTTATATTTTCTGCAGTTTGAGTAGGTTCATGATTGGCGCTGATTATTCAAGATTTTTGAGTGAGTTCCTATTACTAAATCTTTCGAGGTTAATTAATTATTGTTAGGAGCATATGCACTTTTTGTTTCATTGGTTTGTAAACGTGATAGTGGTTAGACCAAATTTATATGAAAGTAGCACATTCATAATTCAATTAATTAAGGCTAATTGTGGTGAATGTTCTATATTATGAAAAAAAGGCATATTTATTGAGAGTGCTTAGCAGAGGATTATCAGTAGTTATATGTCCCAGCTTTTAACCTTTTATGTTTCTTTTGCAGCTTACATTAGAATAAGGGAGCTTCAATCAGCAGTGTGGGTTTTGGCCCAAAGCCATACACCATGGAGCAGCAGCTTGGGGGAGATGGACCGGTAGCAGTAATGCAGACTGTCCCTGCTGGTGCCGCTGGACAGCAAGTGCAGGTAAATAAAGTTAGCAAAGTAATAATTGATTGTATCAGTGTTGGCCATTTATGTTAATTGTTAGAAAATAATAATTGCAATCATTAGCAATGGTTATGGGTATTCTACTGCATATGGGCTTCACCAGATGTGTATGGTAAATGGTTCAAGTTTAGTATAGTAGGAAAACCTTGTCAGCTATGCCGTTTTTCCACGGGGATTACCAAGGTTAGGTTAACTTAGCTCTGTATAAGCAGTTTTAAGAAGATTACGGTCTTAAATGTAGTTACATTCAAATGTTCTCAGGTGCTTCCCGATGTTGAAATTGATGACCTTCAACGTGAACACATTCCCCATATCTCCAAAAACAATTCTGGTTTACTCACTAAAGTTCATGTTGACTATTTGCCTGTATTACTCTCGTGATTTTGTCCTTCAATTCTTTTAACATGTGGATTTAATGTGTACACCTTATTCTTTAACATTCCCTATAAATAAAAGTCATATGGAGATATGTCAAGGGAATGAGGGGTCCACAATCCTCGACCAACTATTCTATCACAATACCCACTTCGCAATTCAGCATAGAATTACCAGTAGTGTGTGCTATAGCTGAATCCTACTGAAGCCAGCCACGCAAGCTTTCATTTCTTGTTAGTTGCGGGATCAAATATTTAAAATAGAATTTACATAAACAAGTGAATCAACTTTTGTGTCATAAATATGAGACTGATAATTCTACACGTGATGAGAAATTTCATGAATAATATAGTGATTTCCGGTAGCCCTATTCTGAGTAGAAAGTGATCTTGAAGATAAAACTATGCATCATCAGTGAAGAACATTAAAGGTAGGTCCACATTGCCATTATGAACGGACTGGTAAAGCCAATTGCAGTAACCCTACTTACAAGACCTTGTGCTTGTAAAGCATGAACTTTTATGTTTCAGAAGCTTCATTACCACAAAAGCTGACAGCTTGGAAATGTTAAACTCTTGTGCTAAATGTCTCAGCGATTTTTATTTATGGGGAACATTAAAGAATAAAGTGTGTGAATTAAATCTTTATATGTTAAGAAATGAAGGACAAAATCACGAGAGTGGAACAAGTGAGTGATGTCAGAACTCAGGCAGTCACATACACAAGTGGTGTATGTTTACATATTATGAACAATTATTGTGCAGTTATCACAGTGAGAACAAGCGATACACTGAACCCCACCTCTTCTATTATGCATGTGGGTATGTCTCTTCTATTGCACATCTATGCTTCAGGAGTGGGGGAGTGTCACGACAACCTGGACAAACTGTAATACAGGCAATCAGATAACATGAACTTCCGTGACCACAAATGTTTTCGGAGATATAGGGAATGTATTTGCGTTGAAGGTCATCAATTTTAACATCTGATCTGATGCAGGTAAGCCTAATATAAGATAGTACAGTAGTTGATGTTCCGTTGCCTTGACTTGCCAGTCCCTCATGCGTAACTCTGGTTGAGAGCACACCGGTCCTCGCCCGGGCCCTTGCCACTATAGGGCAGTCTGGCCCGGCCAGTCTAAGTACACACAGTATATGTGGGCTCTTCTTTACTTTACATCCTGCAAACATTTTTTCTAAGTTCCAACATCAGAGAGGCTTAAATGGGTTTATTATGCAGAAAATGGGTTGCAGATTCCCTATGTATGTACCATTTTATTTTGCTTATGTGGCAGACATTTAACAAGTAACTGTTTATAAACTAGTATTATATGCACAAAAATGGTTTTGTAATGTATTTTTGCTGAAAATATTGTATAAGCATTGCATTTCTACAGAAAAACTTGGATTTCGTAGATAGTGGAAGGTGCTGAAACTATTGGTATATAAGAATGTCATATCTGCCATTTTGCAAATAACAGAACTACATTGTGTTTCACGGGTAAGCGTGATTCTCCGGCTACCAAGGAGAGCAGTTTTTAGACCTCTGTCAAATGCTTTCCAAATCTACAGAAAATATGAAATTAGTTTAAGCATGACGTTTACGATTTTTGTACTCTCTGTTTAACTTTAATCTTTCAAAAGTTTTATCAATATTTTGCTTCCATCTGCAAAGATATTCTGAGCACAGGGTCCTTGTAATCAAAATTTGGCCCATTAGGTTAGTATGCTCAGGTTAGTATGTGTATATGATGCGATAGCAGGGTCTTGTGTTATCAAAATTTAGCCTACGTTAGGTTAGTGTGTGTATATGAATGGGATGACAGAGTTGTGTGTTACGCAAATTTAACCCGAGGTTATGTTAGTATGTGTATATAAACAGATGTTCGTGCTTAAGATATTGTACTAGCAGTTGGTGGAGAAGTACGGGACAAGCACATATATAAAATGTCTTAAAGCATAATGGCTCTCCTGCCTTTTTAACCCTTCCTGGATGAAATGCACATATATTCGCGACGCATGGTTATGCGTCAGCTTTGCACAAATTCTTTTTATACGTTCGCGTAAGCTATCGTAGCTGGCCTTTACTTCACGTAAATGGTCAACAGATGTCATTAGATGAATTTAAGTGCGCGTCTATGCTTAGGTTTGTGTTTTGTTAGTTGCTACAGAATAATACGTCCTGAGCGGGTAATTTTCTGTGTTGTGTTTCATTATTTTGCTCGTTTTGGTTTGACTTGGAGCATGACGCCTAAGAGACTGTATGGGGAGGATGAAATAAGGGCTTGTATAGAATCTGTGCTCAATGAAACAGATGAAAGTGACTTTAGTGCGTGGGAAAGTGATGAAAACGAAAGTCCTGCAAGTGCGCGCAACAGTGACCTATGTAGCTGCAGGCGTTAGGAAAGAAACAATATATTTTTGTGAAACATGTGATCTGAAACCCTATTTACATCCCGATAACTGCTTTGGAGCATGCCATACACAAGAAGACTTCAGTGTCACCCAATAAGATGTCTAGGAAGTGATCCACTTTGCCCTGTAGATATGGCAAAGTTTCAGTTGTTTTGGTACATATGCCACTTTTCATTTAAATAAGTGTAGCCTCAAAAGAAAATACCTCTAATAAAAAGCAATGTTATGACTTAATGAACATTTATGTGCTTGGTTATACGTTTTCAATGATTTAGTACACAAAATAGTATATTGCCTTATTTTGAATAATATTCATGTTTTAAAATACTTGAGAAAACTAGGAAAATAATTACGCCCAGGAAGGGTTAAAAGTGCAAATATTTTTAGCTGCTCTGATCTTGAAAACTTTCACCTTTTACAAAAGGTGTGGAGTAAAACTACAAACATGCTTATGTAGTGTTAGATGCATATGGGAGAAGGAGTTATCAACTAATGCTTTGAATCTCAAATGAGACTCATAGTGGGTCTAATGACTGGTCATGGGAGTTTCCAAAAACACCTGCAAACAATGGTGTGGTCTAAAGGCCTAACATGCAGGAGGTGTGGAATAGATGAGGAAAGGGTCTCACACAGGGTTGCCAACTTGTACGATAATTATGGGGGCATACGATAATTTTAATGTTTGTGCGATGGTTGTCAACCCGTACGATAATTATGGAGGTGTACGATAATTTGAATGTATCATAGTTCGATATCAGCGAAATATCATTTTCACTGGTTTGTCACTCCAGCGAAGTGAAACTAATTACAAATAACACCACTTTTGTCCTCATTGTCTGTCTCCACCCCATAACTACTAAGCCTGCTGCCTTTATCCTCTTATTGCCAGTGTGCCCAGGTCTGATAATCTCACTGAAGACGGCACTTTTCAGAAAATTGATGATCAATGTAGAAAACTTGGAATACGTGATATTCCATGTGAAATAAAAAACATACCTGAACCTGGCAGTTTCTGGAATGCTGTTAAACACATGCCACCTTGGTGGATATACTAATTTCAAAGAACTGGCGGCCTTTGCATTATTAGTTGTTTTTTTGCCCCACAGAAACACTTCTTGTGAAAGCGCATTTTTTTTTAAACTGGGTTTAATAAAAACCAAAGTTAGAAACAGATTGGCACTAGATACGGTAAATGAACTCATTTTGCTGTCTCAACTTATGAAAGAACGTGGTAGATCTTAAAATCTGCAAGTCACCGAGAAGATGTTAAGGTTTATCTCAATAACAAATTTGTGCAATGCTGCAATGGTTGGGGAAGCTGAACTTTCGAATAGTGTGAGAAACATAAATGCTAAAGTTGTAATATTTGTTGAGGTCATCAATCTTGTAAGTGGATATAATAAACGTCATTACTCTTATATTTTCATAAGTATTAAACTGATATTTTTATTGTAATATTGTAATATGTAATTTTGAATCGAAATCTATAATTTTGAGTGGCTGGTACGATAATTTTACTTTTAAATGTTGGCAACCCTGGTCTCACATCTAATGTTCCAGTGTGAAGCACTAGAAGAGAACAGTACAATCAATTTGGAACATTAGACACAAATGAGTTTGTATCTAGTAAAAATCTAATTCAGGGATTCCTTAAACTTACTGGAGGTTAAGAAGTGAATGGTCAGAGTAAGCAGGGAGACAATAAACCTCAGGTTTCGTTGCAGGCAGATAGGGGTCAAATCCCTCCTGTTCATCTCTCAGATTAATATGTATCTAATCTATCTAAGTGGCTTTGAAATACATTCTTTCCTCTTCTTTTTGATGATGTTAAGTTCCTTCCTGCACCTGACACTTTTTGTGTTCCAATTTGCGATTGGAGAGCACCACACTTTGTACCGATTTTATAATTTGGCAATAAACATTTAGCACTCATATGTACAGTGGGTATATATGCAAACACTTGCTAATCATAAGCTATAATTATAAGATGGCGAAGTACAAACAAACACGACCACCTCAAGACATTTAAAACAAGTAAAAATAAATTTCGGCTAAAATAGCATATCTACTATAACTTAAGTCCCACTAATAACAAAGTGTACAAAAAATGCAATGGAAGGAAGTAAGTTATGTATGCATGCAGGAATTGGGGTGTAATATTACAGTGTGTTTTATTTATTACTGCTGTACAATAGGTATTGTGAATCATATCAAATAAATATATTTGACTTTTTTATCAACTCACAATGTAGAAAGAAAGCTGCATCTATTGGTGTTTAAAAGGAACTAATGCATGTTCCTTGTCCTTTATTTAAGGCAGTCATTCTTGTCAATTAGTGTTGAATATGTTTACTTGCAGAATTGTTATTTTCGATTATCTCAAAACTTATAAGTGACTGTGTGTTCAAAGTTATGTCGCTTTACACTGTCACGATTTTCAGTTTATGTGTAACCTCCGTTGTTGCTGTGGCACTCCGAAATGCATTTACAGAATTTCTTAAACAGACGTACAGTTTATATAATGGTTTCCCAGGCCAATCAAGACTTTGATTGCTCTAATAAACAATGTATAGGTAAACTTTGAAAGATGCAGATAGACGCAAAAACATACGAACTGCTGTGCTGTGTTTTTCCACTGCGCAAGTGGAAACATGATAATGCAGCTGTTGTGCACAAGGTCGTGTGGTTGACTTGTTGTTCTCTGTTCTGAAACTGCAGTATTGAGCTGAGGCACTATCACATGGTTATTACCAGTGTGCTTTATTATTTTGTCTTGTACTTAGTCACAAAGTGTATTATGCCCTAGCATTTGTTTTCTACTGCACAGAATGTATGTATTTATGATTCGTATGTGTTACCTCAGCTCGCCAAGTAACAAACCAGCTGTGTTGTAATTTGCCTGTACTTGTCACCCACTGCCGCTGTCATAGAACAGCGCAGATGAAACCATATAGCATTTTAAAATCGACTTTTAAAAGACTTTACTTAGCAATGTTACAAGAGGAGATGCTGAAACTGTCCACTATCTTCCATACATTTTTGGCACCTCTTTAGGAAATCACTCGCCATAGTTCATGTTGAGAAATGCTGGCAATTTCTTGGCGGATATTTTGTTTTAATTCCCCCAGGGCGTATCGGTTTGTCTTGTATACTTTATGCTTTCAGTTACTGCAGAGAGAAATTGCAGATGACCTGAAAATCTTTCTGCAAATTGCACTATTACTTGGCGAGTTGAGTTAACGCAGATGGATCATAAATAAATACATGCTGTGCAGTAGAAACAATAGCTGGGCCAGAACACACTTTGTGACTAAGTACTGGACAAAATAATAAAGCACACTGGTAATAAATCCACCACACGATAGTGCATCAGCTCAGTACTGCAGTTTCAGAGCAGAGAAAAACAAGTCAACTGCATGACCTTGTGTACAACAGCTGCATTATGGTGTTTCCACTTGCACAGTGGAAAAACGCCGCACAGCGGTTTGTATGTTTTTGGGTCTCTCTGTGGAATCAGTACTGAAAAATTCAATGCTATAGCCAGGATTTAAATCCCAGAGCTTCCACTGTACACATGGCTGCTCTTGACCAGTGAACCACTGTCGCAACATGCCAGTATGCCTTAAATTCTACAACTGATACGCAATTTCCTGGTTGACCACAAGTGCATCTCATATTCGAGACGTGTACCCCAGTGGCGACTTACAATCGCAAGCACTTGAGTTCTGGACTCTTAAGCTTTTCTATATATTCAGGTGTTTTGAATCAACACCGAACGAATATATAGAAGTAGTTGCTCTGCTTCTATATGACACATATAGATGGCTTTTACTGCCAATATAGTCACATAAAAATGCTCTAGAATGCGTGTGGATTGGGCAGAGACAGAACAACACCACGTGCCTCACGCTATCCGAAGTAGTGCAGGTAGGTGACACACTATGCCACCTGGTGTATCAGTTTGTAAACTTACCAGCATACTCCACGGTAGCTTGCTACTATTAAGAATTTTTTTGACTCGTGAAACTGCAATAAAGAAGCTATTCCTTATTTATTTATGGGTGTTTAACGTGTCCAAAATTCTGTTGTAACAGTACATGATGGCAAATAAGCTGGTGGACATACGCAACTTATTACTACCCTTTAAAGGAAAGTTAATGTTAGTGAGGTTGAGTATGAAAGCATTAAATGATAAACTGAACAGCGAATAATATCAAAGAATTATAGATAAAGTTAACCAAAACAAAATGCCTTATGCAACAAGACAAGCATTTTATTTCACTGTGTTTAATAATATGAAATAAAGCATTTGTAACTGAAAAGGAAACTTGATATTTACAGTAAGTGGTTGAACGTATTGTACGATTAAGATCATAATAAAATGCTCGGAAGTTAAACAAATAAATGTTATCATTGATGTAACTACTTACAATACATATTGTTAATGAAATTAAATTATTGCATTCTTGGAAATACTCGAAGAATTTCTCTTCAATATTTCTATTTATAACATATTAAAGCATTTCGGTGTTCATATAGCGCTCCATATTGCTTGGATCTACTGTGTAAGTACATGCAAAATCCTCCCTGTTAGGACGGAATGCGTAGTTTTACACTGAAGAGCAACCTTGGAACTGTCCGAGTAATTAGTCGACTTTTGCACAGGTAACTGCCCTTTGCCCCATTACCTGAAAGCTGGGCTAGGATCACTGATAACGAGCTAGGAGTAATGCTTTTGTTTTCATGGCTGGTGTGTCCCAATAACAACTTTTGAGGTTCGCACACAAGTGCTTCCTGTGCTGCCTAATCACAAAATAATGTAATATTTAATGCTGCATAAAATTATACCTAAAGTAATTTTGAAGCTGCGACACCGAATTTCGGACTAGTCAAGTTATAAACTACGAGACGGCTATATTCGTTCAGTATAGTTTCGAAACAACCTGTGTATGTATATAATGGCTTTGCATTTTTCAGTTCTGATTATACCTTTCTTAAGACACATTTGTTCTAACCTTTCTCCTGATATGGACATGTATAGACTGTAACTATGTTTATGCAAAGAATGTACATGTTTCAAACAAATTCAAGTTTTAAATTTGAATTCACATTCAATTTATATATAAAAAATTACAAGTGCATACAAGCTCCTAATCAATCATATATTGCTTATTCAGTTGATAATTGATACTAAATGCTTGGCAATAAATTAATAAACTTTAAAACATGAACATGCCATCTTTCCAAATCAACTTAATGCTTCTCAGAGGGGAGGGTTTAAACACTCACACAGGGGTTTGAATCAGTGCTTAACAAATGACAAGCAGATACTTAAAGTCAGTCAGCTATTAAGATAAGATATGGGATTTGCATCAATAATGTCTGCTTCAACAAGTTGAAATACGAGGAAGACAGAATGTTGTTATCTGTAGGGCACTTTGAAAGTTCTAAAGATCAGTCCATTACCTTTTCTTAAAGTACAGTTAAATTTATGTTGATTGATTCACATATTAGATACCTAGATCTCCTTGTTGGAGCCCAAATGACCTCATCGTCGGGCCGTTAAACCCCACACACTCACTTACTCACTCACTCCTTGTTGGAAATTAACCATATTTTGATGATGCCTTGAAATGAAAGTGTCACTGACAAGCTGTGTATGCTTGCAAAACTTTACAGTAAGTGCAGTGTAACATGAATTGGTTACAGCACCAGAGAAATTTCTAAATTCCACAGTATGGATTATCATATTCCATAATGTGCCAGATTGATTATTTTAATTAGAGCCTAGTCTCTTTAGTGACTGTATATGTTTTGAGTCTAAAAGATATAGCAACTACTTACACTAGCTTGTCTGACTTTTTTTAGAGTGGTGTGTAAACATTTAGAGATAACGTGTGGGTTGGTTTACTGCCACTACATCAGTAACATTTATTTAAAACTGGACATGTTTGAATGCTGTTGCTCCCACTGCCACTGCCATCACCACCACCATCACCAAGAATCTACATTAGGTTGATGAACAACAGTTCTTAAAACATGTCCCATTTTACATAAATGTGATATACGAGGGTAATTCAAATATAAAGGGTAATTGTTGCATATCACAGAGGAAGCAGTTCAGAGCATGGCAGTGGAGTGTTAGGGAGGAGGGACTAGCTTTGTTGGCTGCTTCACTAAAGTTCTGGCATCACTACAGCCATGAGTGAGCAAGAGGTTCCTTGGTCTGTTGCGCAACGCATTATTATCAAGTTTATAACCAATGAAGGGGCTAAACCTTCGGAGATTTTTACTCGTTTAAGGGCACAGTTTGGGGACACTACACTGTCACAGAATCAAGAGTTTACTTGGGCCAGGCAATTTAAGGGTGGCCGAGAATTTGTGGAAAACGAGTCATGCTCGATGCCCAAGGTCAAATCTCACAGATGACAACATCCGTGCCGTTCGAGAGCTCCACTGTTGAAGGAATCGCAACAGAAGTTGGTTGATTTTCTTCATGATCGACGTACAGTGACTGCAGCTTACTATTGCCAATTGTTAAGGTCTGTAAAAGCTGCCTACTGAAGGAAAAGACGTCGTATGCCCATCAGATATGTCATCCTTCTCCAAAACAACACTATGCCTCACACCGCCAATTTGAGAATAGACACAATGGCGGACATGCACTGGGAAACCCATTGAACACCCTCCCTATAGTCCAGACTTGTCCCCCACACAAACTATTTGTTTGCACCCATGAAAGAATCGCTTGGGGGGAAACATTTCGAAAGCAACAACAACATCGAGGAGCATTTGCACATTTGGTTGGCGACGCGCCCTCAAACTTTTTTTGAAGAAGGAATGTTCAAGCTTCCGAAACATTGGCAAACATGTGTATAGTGTGAAGGAAGCTATATAGAGAAATGTTGATATAGTCACTTGTGTATATATTTAATCAAAAAATATTTTAAACAAAATTACCCTTTATATTTGAATCACCCTCGTAGTGTCAGTAATCTGACTCACATGTTATCTTTAATTATACCAGCTAGCTCTTCTCTATAGTGTCAGGTTAGTGTATTTGTCACACATGCAAGAGATCCTGACTTCAAATCTCTATTGGAGTTACCTACATAAGTTTTGAAACACTGAGTAACTTTTAAGCATTATGGACCCTGTGCTTATTTGAGCATCATTGGATTCATTATCTAATACAATCCACCCAGTTAAGAGTAAAATCTGCCAACCCAGTTTTCGAGGATGTTAAATTTGCCCCAAAAAGCAATGAATTTAGCAACATGAATTTAGCATTAATTTAGTTCAAATGACCACTGAGTTCTGTGGTTTCTAATTGTAATCATAAGATCATCATTTGCATTAGAGGGAGACATCATTCAGACCCATTCTAATTCAGGATTTGTAATGACTGCCATAGTTAACAGTAGAGGGCATTAGACAACAAAAGTGTAGAAAATGGTTTCAGAAGAAAATTTGTGATGTAATTTATACATCATAAAACCATAACTACGTTTAAAGAATCATTGATAGTAATGGAAATGTTTTCAGCAGAATTAGCCATGAGTCAATGGGTAATTGTGTTGTTGTTGTTAGCTAATGCTGGATTTCTGACAATGAAGTTATTAATCCTCTTGCTCTCCAATATTTTTCACTGATGGATGGGGCACTAGAAGTGGCCGGGCATATTTGAAGATGGTCTCGATACATTTCTTCTGGCAGATCACATAGAGGACAGAGTGGTGAAGAATATATCCCAATTCTGTTTAAAGGTCTTGCCAGACAATCATGTCCTGTAATCAACCTGAAGGTTGCAACTGCTGTTTTTCGAGGATACTCAGGAATTACTGTTTGAATGTTTGGTAGTTCCCATCTTTTATTCTTTGATTTTTCATAGTAATATTTTGCCTTAATTTTTTTGAATTCAGAGTTGACTAATCTTTTAGCTGCATAAAATGGTAGACTAACTATAGATTTTTGTACACCGCTGGTACCCTTTTTTGCAAGAAAATCAGCTTTCTCATTACCACTCAGTCCACAGTGAGCTGGTATCCATTGGAAGACTAGGTGTTTTTGAAGTGCTGTTAGATGGCTAAGCATTTTCCAACATTCTATAATTGTTTGGTTTTTTGGTGACAACTTGGAAGTAATTGCTATAATTGCTGCCCTGGAATCTGAGAGAATAACTGCTTGCTGAAAATGTGAAATTCTGTACAAAAGATTTTGTAGGGCCATTCGAATTGCTTCAATTTCTCCATCAAAGTTAGTAGTTCCATAACTTAAAGGTTTGTAATAGGAAACGAGGTGACATGTGACTCCAGCACCTGCTCCATCTCGGTTTGATATCAATGATCCATCAGTATAAATATGGAGCCATTCATGTTCTGGAAATCTAGTATGGACTGTCTCTAATGCCAATAATTTTAGAACACTAGTTGGAGTATCACTTTTTTTAACTTCTTCTGTCAGGTGTAAATAATATGTGATGTCTAATGTATGTGTTGGATTGACTTTAGATATGAAGTTTTCCTTTGAATTAGGAAGGTGTACATTTTTCTTGATGTCTTGAATTTTGGAAAGAAAGCTCTCCTGAGTCTTTAGTGTATGTGTAAAATTTCTCTTGTGTGATTAGTGTATTTAAGACTCCCAAAACATGAGCATCATAAACAACCATTCCTGAGAAAGCTTTAAATCTCAAATGTTTTTTATTTAATTTCCATGCATATATGAACTAGGTATTTGTCTCTTTATTTCTGGACTATAACTACCCTACTATAAGTTAAATCCTAATGCATGGAATAATGTTTTTCTGCTTGCAATTGGTTATAGGTGGTGCAAGTGAATCAGGCTGGCCAGATGATCCAAGGAGCTAATGGACAGCAGATTATGGTTCATGCAGTGCCACAGAGCGCTCAAACAATACAAGTTGCTACCCAAGGAGGACAGGCCCTTCAGCAAATACAAGTGGTTCCAGTTTCAAGTTTACAGGTGAGTAGCAGTGCTTTATGATCCATAATTGTCTTGATCTAGGTGAAAATAAACAGAGTTAATGGACTAAATCACTGATTTAGCATTAACTGTAATGTAACCTATAACCCCATGGCACAATGGTTCATTTGGGCCAAGGCCTACCACCCAACCATTGCATCATGAGTGGTGTGGTACTGGAGGTGGAACATGGTCATTGCCCCGTCCCTCCCGGCCAGTTATGCAGTCTTCTTGATCAGGGGTCGCTACTTTTCAATCAAGTAGCTCCTCAGTTGGCCCTTCAGGGACCTAATGAGGCTGAGTGTACCTGTGACAGACCTCCCAGGATGGGGAAAAATGTACCAGGGATCAAACCCGATTCCTCTGCACCAGAGGCAGGCGTGCTACCGCTGCGCTATGGAGACAAAACTTAATATACTTACAGCCAAAGATTTATTTATGAAAAATTACACACTACTTGCACACCTTAACTTGAGCTCTCAGATGACATTGTCTAAGATGCCAATAGGACTTCTCATGTCTTTTACCCAGTTGTACTTTAAATTATACCATAGGTGGCCATAAGTACTAGTTCCCACAATTGTTTTTTCCAGGTTAGCAATAGCTGAAGTAAAAGGCTATTGTGGGATTATGTTGATGCTGATGAATTGTGCAAGCAGCACTTTTTCTGCATAGCAACCAATGACTCCATTATAAAAAAAAACAAGGTTTGCCAATTTTTGGCAAATTTTTGTTTCTGTTTACCGCTCTCATATCAGAACTATTTCTCTTAATGTGGAGTGTTTTACAGGGTAATCATTAATAAAAGCTTGAACAATCCGAAGGACATTTGTTAGAGAATGCGTGGTGGTTTTGATTTTAAATATCACAATTACAGATATAAATATTTTTGAGACTGCTCTGTATTTTAAACAAGTTTTACCACCGATTAAATAATTCTTTCTGATTTAAAATGCTCTGAAGATATTTCTTATTTAAATGGTTTCAAACTTTAACCACGGTGAGTGAGGTTGTAAGTGTTCATATTCAACTCATTATCTTTTTAATTGAAGTTAACATTTCAATTTATAGTGCTGCTTATTTTATTTTATAGCATTAAAATAGTATGGTTTTGTTTTGTTACCATGGTAAATCCTTTATGACTGTATAGACATAAGAAAGCCTAAAGGCCCAGGAAAGTGTTAACTATTCTGTACACTGTCAAGCATACAACTAATAAATATTCATTAAGAAACCAAGTTTGCTGCACAATTCATTTTTAATAATTTATATTCCAAAAGAAGAAAGGTTTATACAGTTCACATAAAGAAAAAGAATTTCCTTTATTTGTGTTATTTGTGTTTTAAAGGGAAATGGTGCTCAACAAATAGTAATACAACAGCCACAGCAAGCACAGATTATTCAGACTTCAGATGGCCAGACATTCATCTACCAACCTGTACAGTTAGATGGTGGTGTTCAACAGGCGCAACCTACATGTAAGTTTCTTCCAGTCATGACACCTTATTAACAGATATTGCAAACTAAAGTGCTACCAAAATAAGAAAGATACTTGAAATACACAAATGCTCATAGCAGATCTAAGCACATAACCATAGTGAATGCTCTGATTGGTTCCTGACCAAAGCACTGTGAGGAAGAAAACGAAATTGATCAACAACCTTTTAATGTAACTGCTGTATAAAATCTGTTAGCAATTATGTTTAATGTTTCCCTGGTAGCATACCACATTTACAAATTTTATTTATGCAAAGTTGGCCGGTTTAAATAACATAACTCCTATGCATTGTTTCTTGAAGTAGTTTTCTCACACTGTTTGGTTCAAAATTTCACTCCCAAACAAATTCTCCCCTATTTTAAGTTTTGTGGGTTTCTCTGTTGGTTTTAGTAGCTTTATGTTGGTTCCTATTTCTTGGTTTTGAGCACACAAATGTGCAGAAACAGCCAAAGAATCTATATAAAGAAATTTGAAAGCCAGATAATGAGTTTAACTTACCAGCAGCAGACAACCCTTCATTTAGGTTCCTCAACAGCCCACCAGGGAACACCTTAGGCTTTTAGTAATATTCAAACGACTTGAGAGTTGCTCTGTCAGTCAACAATATGTGACTTCATGCTCACAATATATCTTCTGTATAATAAATAGTTGCGTGAAGCTATTAAGAGTGTAAAATAAGAACAAATTAGAAACTAAAAACTTCACTTATCTTAGTATGTTGATATTCTTTTTCTATTTTTCTGACCATGGGGTTTCAAGCTATATCCAGCTCATTCTCAAAGTCATATAAACAAAATCGTTGCCAAGCTACAATCTTTTACTTTTGTGAAAAACAATTATTCATATTCAATTTTTTATTTACCAATCTCTGAAAACAAAAATTTATAAATACAATCCATAGATGGCAATTCAAAGTTCATGACATGGTTCCTGTTTTTTAAAATAAAAATTTTTTCCCAAACCATTAAATCTATCGGATTACTTAACTGTTTTAATAATTTAACCTCTGAATTAATTTCATGATTAAATGACCAAAAATGATCTGCCACAGCTGATTTATCAGTTTGTTTATATTTAATATTTCTAAAATGTTCTTTTATTCTGGTTTCTAGATGACGTTTAGTTTTACCAATATAAACTTTATCACAATCTGAACAGCTAAATTGATAAATGCCAGATTTTTTATAATTTGGTATTTTATCTTTTTTTGAAAAATTAAGTAAATTTTGTATATTAAATTTATTTTGAGGGACCAAATTTATTCCATATTCTTTAAAAATCCTTGTAAATTTTTTATTAGCCCATGGATGGTAAGTAAACTTTTTAAAAATATAATTATCTTTTATTTTTTTAAGGGTTGAAACTTCTTTGACAGCTTTTTGATATTTAAATTCCCCTATCCTTTTATGTATAAAATCTGTATTAAAACCATTAATTACTGCAGTGTTAATAATATGTTTATATTCTATGTCAAATTCATCTTTATTAAGGGGTATATTTATTAATCTATAAATTAAACTATTAAAAACAGCAAATTTATGTGCAAAAGGATTAAAACTTTTATATTTTATGTAATTATCAGTGTGAGTAGATTTTCTGTAAATATCAAATTTCAATTTATTTTTATGTCTTTTAATTTTTAAGTCCAAAAATGAAAGGAATCCATTATTCTCAGTTTCCAAAGTGAATTGTATAGCTTTATCTTGTAAATTTAAAAGTTTTAAAGCATCATTTATCTGTTTATTAGGGATAATAATAATCCTTTTATCCATAAAAGGATAGGGGAATTTAAATATCAAAAAGCTGTCAAAGAAGTTTCAACCCTTAAAAAAATAAAAGATAATTATATTTTTAAAAAGTTTACTTACCATCCATGGGCTAATAAAAAATTTACAAGGATTTTTAAAGAATATGGAATAAATTTGGTCCCTCAAAATAAATTTAATATACAAAATTTACTTAATTTTTCAAAAAAAGATAAAATACCAAATTATAAAAAATCTGGCATTTATCAATTTAGCTGTTCAGATTGTGATAAAGTTTATATTGGTAAAACTAAACGTCATCTAGAAACCAGAATAAAAGAACATTTTAGAAATATTAAATATAAACAAACTGATAAATCAGCTGTGGCAGATCATTTTTGGTCATTTAATCATGAAATTAATTCAGAGGTTAAATTATTAAAACAGTTAAGTAATCTGATAGATTTAATGGTTTGGGAAAAAATTTTTATTTTAAAAAACAGGAACCATGTCATGAACTTTGAATTGCCATCTATGGATTGTATTTATAAATTTTTGTTTTCAGAGATTGGTAAATAAAAAATTGAATATGAATAATTGTTTTTCACAAAAATAAAAGATTGTAGCTTGGCAACGATTTTGTTTATATGACTTTGAGAATGAGCTGGATATAGCTTGAAACCCCATGGTCAGAAAAATAGAAAAAGAATATCAACATACTAAGATAAGTGAAGTTTTTAGTTTCTAATTTGTTCTTATTTTAGAATCTTGTTGCTTCACTGTTAATAGCTTCAATTTTTACTTAATTTAACTATTAAGAGTGTTTTAGTTGACCACAGTTTAATTAAGTGTATTTTAATAATTTAAAAGTTAAAATTACAATCAACAGCCCTTGCAGCAGCATTAACAGTTTAAAAAATGTAGGTTTGCTGCCGATGCTTGCTTTGTAAAATTGTACAGGACACGCTTTATAAAGGAGCAGCAAGTTTGCAGTTTTCATTATTCCCTTTTCACATGGTCTAGAGAAGTCCTTTGTTCATAGGCTAATCTTTTCCAGGCATTTAAGTGAGGGACTGATGTATCATGGGTCTGTTATGGACACCAAATGATAAGGAGATTCTGCAACATTAAATGAGCAAAAGTACTATAGGAAACTAGTAATATTTGCATGCACTTCATTGTGTACAGATAATAGTAACTGATATAACATACGTTTCTTGGCACCATCATATTCATGTATCTAAACGGTTATTAAATATTACAGTAATTAACCTGAATGGCAACCTGGTGCAGTTGACTGGAGCAAACCCCGTTGCAGCTGCAACTACCACTGCAGCACCCGCTGCAGCACCCCAGGCTGCCATATCCAGTCCGGCCCCCACTACTGTAGCTGCAGCTGTCCCTCAGGCTGTGGGAGTTAATGGTGGTAACATTGTGATGGTAAGTGTACCCTTGTAACTGATATTGACAACAGAAAGTATTTCATTTACTAAAAGTTCTACTGTAGTAATTTCTGGGAAACTCGCCTTGATGAGAAATGAGATGATGACATACCATTCCGAATGGGCTGTGCAGTGTCTTGTCTGTCTGCATTCTGGGCACTTGTTGCTGTCTGCCGCTATCATAGAAAGGTGCAGATGAAACCATTTAACATTTTAAAAACTACTTTTAAAGATTTTACTTACCCACGTTATGAAAGAAGATGCTGAAACTAACCGTTGTCGTTGTCCATACATTTTGGTACCTCTTTAGTGTACAAGACAAATCCACACACCCTGGAAGAATTAAAACAAAATGTGTCCCTGGAAATTGCCAGCATTTCTCAACGTGAAGTACAGTGAATGATGGATAGTTTCCTAAAGAGGTGCCAAAAATGTATGGATGACAGTGGCTAGTTTCAGCATCTCCTTTCATAAAGTTGGCAAGCAAAGCCTTTAAAAGTAGTTTGTTAAGAAAGTGATTAACATTTGCAGAACACTTGAGATGGAGCTCTACAATGATTGGAAGGTATTAAAATGTCATAGTGATTGTCATATTAACCTGTAGATGTACTAATTAGAACTAGGATGTTTCCATAGAAATTGTGTAGGCTAGCAGTGTGTTGTCGATATGTAACATGTTTAACAGATGCCACTAACAGTTATACTAACACAAACTTCCATCTGCTATTGCTGCAGTATAAACAGATACCTTTCTGTAGTTCCTACTCCTAATGCGTTCATCCATCAGTTAAGAAGTTTTTTATGTAATGAAAAGTACCTTTGCATGATCCCATTTGATTATAGTTATTGCCTTGAAGGGTATTGATTTTGTGTGTGAGCATTTATAATGTTATATACACATTTACATTTAAAGGATTGTTAATCATCTCCAAGAATGGTGACACAGATTATGCAGCCAAAAGAAAAATTGTATCGATATAATATAAAATAAGGCTTTCTTTTTTTTAAGTTTAATGTCTTTTAACCTAGTAGGTCATATTGGACAATGAATGAAATGGGTAATATGATGCTCAAATGAACCCTGGTTCCATAGAGCTTAAAGTTACCTGACATTTGTCTTCACAGAATAAAGGCTGGCTTACAATCACTGGTAATGGTAATGATCACGAAAATGAGAAAGTTGAAATACATGTACTCAAATGGTAGTGTTCAAAACCAATGGGAAGTTTCTTGGCCTCCAGGGATGAGAAAGAAGACCTGGCAAAGTTTTAACTTTCTCGTTCTTGTTGCTGGGCATGGCATGTTAGATTCATATTGTGCATATTACTTTTCGCTATAAAAATTGCTTACAGTGACTGTGTGATGAAATAGCTGCTAGAGTTCTTTTAGTTGCAAACTAGAAAAAATATCATTTGTCGGAGAAACAAATGAATTCCTGATGCACAATATCGACCTCCACTTTCTATTGATAAGCTGTTCAATATGATGCTTTTCTGCTCTTGTTGCTGTTCTGATTACTGTTACCAGGTTGGTTGTGAACCAACCTTTCCCTAAAGGAAAATTCAAAATATTGTGATATTATTTTCTTTGATTTCATAAAATGCTAGAGCTGCATTAATATTTCATTGTGTTCATCAGATGGTACCAGGAACGGGTGGTGTACCCCAGTTTCAGAGGATACCTCTTCCAGGAACGGAGTTTCTAGAGGAAGAACCGTTATATGTAAATGCCAAACAGTACAGAAGGATATTAAAAAGGAGGCAAGCTCGTGCGAAACTTGAAGCAGAAGGAAGGATACCAAAAGAACGACCGGTGAGTACTTATCTTCAGTATCAACATCAAGGTTATACAATATGTACATTTACACTTAATTTTATTGAACATTCTGCGAAAGTTTCTGTATCACAAAAACCATTTTTAAGTGCAGCATATCCTTTATTTTTTTCTAGAAATACCTGCATGAGTCTCGGCATCGCCATGCCATGAATCGAATCAGAGGTGAGGGCGGAAGATTCCACTCTGGATCTGTTAAAAAACAAAATGCGTAAGTATTCTACTGTCAGAATATACCTATAGATATTATATGAAAGAAACGCTTCAAGTCAGTATATGCAATCTATAAAAGTGCATGCTAAGCATAATTATATCAATTTAACTTTGAAACTAGAATGAAATGGTAGAATGAAATGACACTCTCAGCTAATACTACTTTAGCTTACTCAACTGCCAAAACTCAAAATTTTGTTTTGAAGTCTCATAGTCAAGTAAGTGAAGTTACTAATGTTACTTTATGTATTATTTAATTGTACCATTTTGCTCTTACTAGATTCAAAGTTAAATTTATTTATCACTCAAGTCTATGCTGGATGAGCAGGACAAAAGCCCTCAAAACATGTCTTGAATGTTCATAATCAAGTAAGTTAGAGTTACTGAGTTACTTCTCAGATATTATACAAAAAGTTAGAAATAGTTATGATGCATTTTTAGATTTATTTAAGGTGAACCTGAGCTAGTAACACTAGCATCATTTATTTTCCTCATTTGACAAGTTGAAATGTCCTAATGGCCCATGGTGTTAGTATTTCCATTGTGGTTGCTGATTGTAGCAGTATCTTGTGAGATTAAAATATGCAGTCATGGAAAAAATGATTGAGCACATTAGGAGAGCAGAATATTTTTAAGACCCACTTCATATTGCAGCATGGTTTACAAGCTGATACTTCTACATGCAACTGAATTTGTTAATCTCTGTGACATGTGCTATTGTCTGTCAAACACAAATAGGCTGTGTCTTGAATCATGACTCACATTTGTATTTGTTCCTGATAAAGTAAGAGGGGCAGTGCAGCACACTATTACTATCCACCCTGTTCTTCATTAGCCAATGCGTGAACAAATGCAAAAATATATGTCTGATTCTCTACTCACAAATAGGAGGAGCAATCAAAAGCCATTTGACCTAAACAATCAATGGCCTGAATCACAAGGCATCAAATACCTTGAGTACAATAAATCATGTTACCATGGCTACTGTTATAGCACCTCAAAAGTCATGTTAACTGGAAATGGCAAGACACCTTTCCAAGCCTAGGCATTTATAGCTCGGAGGCAACGCACATGTTTGGGTACTTGCAAACCTAAGTTCAAATCTCGATGGTGTCTACTGTTTGTTCTGCTTTATTTTATATTTTCTACCTTTGATACCTGCTTTATATTCTTAGTTTAATATATTGCAGATTTTCTACAATATTTGTTGTAAATTTAGTGTTAGATAATGCACAAGTCTATATCATTGCCAATGCTTTCAAATACTAATGAAATGCTGATTCTTTGTCATTATTTTATTTCCTTTTTTTTGTGTTGATCATACACTTGAGCTTAGTTCCATTTACCCCTGAAAGAGGTCATCAATCACTACTAGTACCTCACAATGGCACATTCATTCATACTCTAGAAATGGCACAAGCCATGGATCAAGATGCTGTTCCTACCCTTGTTTGACAAGTCTATACTGCCTCCAGAGCAGTTAGCATTTGTGGTCGCATTAAAACAGAAAACTTGGCTCACTATTCAAAATTCCTGGAACATGTTTCAAAGGTGGTTTCCTCCATTATCAATCAGACATGACTGAATTTGTTTGTAGAGGTTGGTCCTTCTGTAGACTGCTCTGGTAGTGATTCTAAGAATTTGTACAATGGGTCATTCTATGGGATATCCAAATTGAACACTCTGAAACATGTTCTGGGAAATTTAAATAGTGAACCTTCAGAATATTAATGTAACATTTGTGATGTTCCACAGTCCACTGCGAGGAGGTGGGAAAAATTTTGTCATGAAAATGGGCAATGTACGAAAGCTTAAGAAATAAAATGGAACAGGAGATAGAAGCAGAGGCAATTTAAAGCTAGAAACCAAACAGAGTTGGGAAGAGTTAGAAACACCAAATGTGATTTGACACAGAAGAGAGAAATGTTGTGCTGTATATATATGTTAAGAGGAAATAGAAAGTTCCAGAAAAGAGGTTTAGATTTACGGAATAAAACGGACCAGGGTAGAGAAGAATGCAAGAAAAACATGGAAAATAATTAAAAAGATGACAGGAAAATAGTGAAATTAAAGGTACTTTGGGAAGCAAAATTGAAAATATCAGAAATAAAATATATTGTGTAGGTTGCAAAATATGAAAGGAAATTTGAAGGACATAGCACAAACAACAAAAGAATTTCAGAAAATTCAAGCATTAGAACAAAGAGAAGAAGGCATTTACATCAACATCAATCCAGAAACTGCAAGAAAAGATGTAAAAAATGAAAATGATGCATAAAACAGAAAATGTCTTTATGTTTCTGTCATTTGAATTTTTCACTTTTCTTGTCAATTATTTTGTTGAACCACAATGTTAAAATACAAACAAATTGATAAATCAGCAGTTTCACACCATTTTAGAATGACCAACCACAACATCAAGCCTAGCATTTTAAATAAACCAGCTAAATGTACAGCAGAGTTGGATGTGTAAGAGATCATGAAATACAGTCTGCAGTTGATGACTTTTGATTTCCATCTGAAATCCACTCTGTAAGTGCATTAATCATTTCCCAAGATGCTGCCATGATCTCGGCAACCATAATGGATACACACGGGCTAGTCGAATGGCTTCTGATAGGAACAAGGTTTCCCAAAACATGTCAAATGAGTAAAATAAGTGATGTTAGTTGGTGATGTTAGTAAATCACTAGTACTGACTCGCCTTAATTAAACTACTGGGGTTTATTTGACAATTTTTTGGGTTGGTAAATTTGTATTTATGAACAACACAAATGGCATTATTTCGTGCTGGTGGAGTTCACCAGCTCATGGCAATGCTTATAACTTGCTTCTATGATTTTAACATTAGCAGGAATGCACGTCAAGTATTTTCTAAGAAGAAAAAACTGCTTTACTCTAACTTCAGTATTTTAAAAAAGACTTACTTCGGATATGTTTTGGTGGCTCTTGTCTCCATTCACAGTGATTTGCTGGTGAACTCATGGTAGTGGCCTGTAGACATCTCTTTGTAGTGCAGACAAATTTTGAAATGAGATCATTTGTCTGTTTTATATAAAAATGTATTACTTTTTAGAAATTATTATAATATTTTCTCAAACTGTTAATTCAATCTCATTATGAACAGATTTAAGTAGCTTTGGTTCACAGTGAAAATCACGGTTTTGGGTCCAAAAATGGTGTGCTGCTGCTTATTTATCTGTTAGTTTGTGTTTAATATTCATGTGTTCTTTGAAGTAGTGATGCATGTTTCTTTTTGTTTTTTCCTATACACATTTCTTCTTGGTCCTTGCAAGCAATTTCGTATATAACTGATTGTTTGGCTGTGTGAATTTTATCTTTTGTATTGGTGAAGGATTTTTAAACTCATTGTTTACCAGGGCTAATGAAATCTATATCTGGAAGTGCCAACAGAAGTCATACTGGATGACTTTTGCATAGTTAGTACACCATAAGACATAGACAATATGTTACCGTACAACAAATGTTGTTAGCTAATGCTGGATTTCTGACAATGAAATCATTAATCCTCTTGCTCTCCAATATTTTTCACATATGATATTGAAGAGAGCAATTGCAGTAATAGTAACCGCTTTTTAGAGAGCACCATATTTTTATGTTTTGGTGGTCACATCGCTCTCTCACAACCCCCAGAATGTCTGGAGGACCACACCTGTCGTTGGTTTACGGGTCTCACCGACCTGACCAGGAGAATTATCAAAATAAATTCACCGACCATATCCTCTGATTACCAATCAGTGGGCGCATTACATGCCATGACAGGTCAGCATGTTCGGGTTTAAGATTTTATAGAGAAATTAGAGAAATGGAGAGGTTGGAAAAATAAAGACTCCCTAGCCCTCGGGAACCCTAATAGCATCGGGGTCAGAAGAGAACAAGAGATGACCAAGGTAAGGTCAGATAGAAAAGTTACAGTGAGGAGCAAAAACACCAGTAAGTGGAAGTAATGTTCTGCTCAGCTTGGGTACCTTGTGGTCGCCATTCACATATCCCCTAGATGGAGACCCCTGAATCTATACAACAAATGTAGATCTTGTTAAAACACACAATTTGAGTCAAATACATTTTTTTGTGGAGTGGATCATTTGGAGATATTCTTTGTTATTTGTTTGAATTTTCCATTACTTACTTTTTTCTCAAATGGGCAGTCATTTGTTTTTAATGTCCTGGATACGCAAAAGAATTTCAAAGCCACTATATAGTGACCAGCACTTTAAATATTTCACCCGTTTAAGCCTGCTGTGTTTCCTATTCCTATTGCACTTACAAGAAAATATGTAATAAAACTGTTGCTACAAATATTTATCTCAACATAAAGTAGAAGAAAAGCGTTTGTAAGAACAGTCTGTACAAGAGGTGTGAAAGTCATGTGAGTGTGACACAGATTTTTAAAGATATTTTTTTGGTATTTTTGGGTGCTAGAGGGTGGTAAGTGAATTTTTTTTAATGGCTTTTGGTTTTATTATTTTCAGAGTGCTGAATTCCTTTACCTTCTTCTGTTTTACAAAATTATTGATTTTCTTTACCAGATGTTGTAGGTTGCCATTCTTTTGTAGTTTCTATGACTGTTGAAGTCTAGTGTGTATTCCTTGTGGCTTAATTATAGGTTTAGCAATCAGATTGTGAGACTGTTGATCTCTCCATGTTGGCAAGCTTTGCTGCAAGTTCTGTGAAAAAAGGTAAATGAAAAAAAAAAAAAAAAGGAACATTGGTCAGTGCTTCAAAGAACACAGGAAGAATGTAAAATACAAGGAGACAGATAAATTGGCAGTAGCACACCATTTTTGGTCCCAAAAAGGTTATTTTCACAGAGAAAGCTACTAATCCAATTACTAGTCCTTAATCAGATTGAATTTACAGTTTGAGAAAATCTAATAATTATAAATAATAATAACAATAATAATAAATAAGTCATAAATGTTCATATATCACAGGCAAATGATCTCATCAAAATTCGTCCGCACTACAAAGAGACATCTACAGGCTGGCTACAAGTTTGAAAGTAAATCTCCACAGCAGATGGAGGCAAGCGCCTTTGAATCATGTCTGAAGTAAGTGTCTTAAAATAGTGAACTTAGAGTGTGATACTAGTTCTTCTCATCTAGTATCTATGATCTTCAGTTTGTTGGTAGAAGTCAATGTATGCAATGTCTGGGTAGAATTTGCTAACCTGACTACTTTTACTTCATGGGCCACTCATACCCAATTCACTATCTGTACCAGTTTAAACTAATCCAGTTTACTATTTCTGAAATCTTCAAATGAGATTGTTGAACTTGATTTGCAATTGTTTGAACATTGTCACAGTTAATTCTGATTTGTAAGGTAAAGAAGTGAAGGGTTTCTTAAACAACATGACAGCTGAATTGCAATATAAGTTTGGTATTCAATAGTCTTAACAAAACTCACTTGTGATTTAATTTATGGATGATTTACCCTGCGTTGCATGCTCTTGAAATTTTTGACAAAATAAATTGCACTCATTAATATTGATAATCCTAAAACAAAGTATATGTTTCATTTCATTTTATTTCATTCTTCAAATTTACATACATAGAATACGTCATTTCATAAAAGATATACATCAATATTTACATAAGGATTATTATTTACAATTGCATAGAAGTCGAACATGTCATATTATTTAGATTTTTATACTCTTTGATACTGTAAAAAGCTTGCTCTGTTAGATATCTTTTTATATGCTTAGTATTGCATTGTTTTATTTCTTTAGGTAGCCTATTACACATATCTTTACCAATACTTTCAATTGCTCTGTTATTTAGAGTGCCATAAATGCACTCCTAAAATAATCTGGTTTGTTTCTCATGTCATATGAATGTACATTACAATTTTTTTTGTTTCCTTCTATTACATATTTTATGCTTTTATAAATATGGATGCATGGATCAGTTAAAATCATTGGGCTCTTAAATTTAGGTTTATAGGTAGTTATTTCATCGATTTGCAATCATTCAAAAGTAGAAGACTATTATGTGTGATTTATATGTAAAAATAAAATCTAGAGGGGAAGCAAGGCTGAATATTTTTAACTTCAGTGAGACACCTTAGTTTAGCAAGTCTTCCTCCAGCAATATTGTGCAGTTCATACCAAATATGTACATTTTTTTTTGGCAAATATGTGACAACACTGCAGTTCCAGAATACAAGTTTGAAATATACTGACATTTTCGTACCATAATGAGAATGGATGTACTGCACTGCAACTTGGAACACATATTTGTATCATCTTTTTGAAATAGGGTAGAAAATATTTGGTTCGTAAGATAAAGAAGTAGTTGAATATTCATTATAATAATTGTGGGAATGTTTTCAGAACCACTAATTGGTTTACCTGGCATTGCATGGATGCATCCTGCTAGTAAAAGTTAAAAAATAAGGTTAGGGGTGGTTTTTTAATGTCATACCTAAAGAGTAAGACTTCTAGAAATTAGGATAATTTTTGTCAAGTTATAGTTCAAGTACAGAAATTTGTGCCCTGATTGGCAAAGCATTTATTTTTTGTCTATAAGATGTGGAAAATAAAGGATTGGTTAGTTCTTGGAAGTTGTAAGGTAATCTATGATCTTTGCCAGGTCCTATGGTATAATAGTACACTATTTTGACCAGTTAGTTTAAACAGTACAGATTTCTACATCCAACTTGAAAATACGTAAGGGTTACATAGGAGAACTCTGATTAAGCATAATGAAGGGGAGGATTGATGATTGATCTAAAATGATGGATAATCCATCTTACTTAATATGAACAGTAGGTTTAATAAGCAATTGCACAAAAAGCATACTTAATACAGAAATCCTACGTTACATTTCTTCTTTATTTAGCAAAATGGCAATAAAGGTAATTGTTGTCTGTGGAGCAGGGCTGCGAGCTAAGAGTTACAACAGACATTTTGCTCCATAAAATCAACAAATGCACACACTTATTCACTTGTATCCGTTTTTTGTCAAATTTTTAGGTACAGTATGATTTTTTGTCCTGAACCTGCTTAGCTTGATGCACAATAGTTGAACTAGTCCACTATCTTCTGGGAGGGGTTTTGGATCGGTAGTAGCCAGGTAGCAAGTATGTGTACAATGTAAGTAACAAAAGCAGGCAAGCAGACTACTACCACCAGCCTTTCTCCCTCCTAGACTACCTTCTCCTCTGTGTTTCTGCAGGGTCAGGTCTAAATAATCAAGCTGTACATTGCTGGGTGACAACAGTACATTATCATTACTACGAGGGGCATTCCAAAAGTTTTGCGAAAGCCATCTTAAAGTCAAGCTATTGATGGAATTCAAAAACTTATCCTCACAATTCTTCAAAGTACTCTCCATTTCTTTCTGCACACAGTTGCAGACAGTGCAACCAATTATCAGCACTACAGTACTCAGACTGTGATATTGACTACAGAGCTGAATTTATAGCCATGTACTCATTTGAAAGGTTTTCCAGCAATTCAGGATTTCATTTGAGGAAACAATAAGTTGCACAGTGTAAGGTCAGGCTGTAGCGTAGGTGGTCAAGCAACTGGACTTTAGCGACTTTCAGATTCTTCACATTTGCAGCTGTTCTGTTAGGAGACACATTGTGTTGCAATAGCACACAAAGTTTCTGTCTTTGGAATGCATAACCCATTTTACACAGATTTTTTGTAACTTTAAATGTTCATGGATTATACAGCCAATGCTGCCAACACATACTGATTTCTATGCTTGGCATTTTAACAGTGGCATGTTGATTTTGCCCCACCAAATTCCTTACTCTTTGAATTGTTCTCTCATTCACAACTTCCCAAGGCTGGCCAAAACAAGGGTTATCTTTCAAAGTCTCTAACCTTTCTTCAAATGATTCAATTCACCTTGCTGCAATATCAAATGAACACTTGGTCACCATGAACATTTACCATTCTTTCTTTTTGCTCTTTCAGCTAGCTTACAGCATATTAAAATCTAGAATCTAATGTTTTCTTTGGAAGTATCCATGTTTACCAGTTATTATCCCAGGACCTACTTCAGCACACTGTATGACTATGACAACGCAAGACTTGTGTATCATTTACAAAAGCATTTATGATACTTTTTGATCGCATGCATTTTTTAACTGCACTGATATAATCAGTCTACTGAACAAGCGTAATTTGGCTACCTTCCTTTCTGCAGCTCGATTATCATTCTGTTCTGCGAATGTAATCGTCTTAATTTAAAACCTGCTGTGTAAATTCTGTATTTCCCCGCACTGGTGTTTCACAAAATACTCATTAGAATACGTATGGAAACAAACTGCTGTTGAAGATTAAGATGGTAATTGACTTGGCACATGTTAACCAAATGGTTTACATCCCTTGCAGCTCCCTTAGCATGTGTGCTAATTCTCGCATTTTAGGTACTTGAACCAATCAGATTCATTGATGGTTTAGTCACCATCTCAGCAGTGGACAAACTGATGGCATCGACAATAAGTATGAGAGGTAGAACTAGAACTTAAAAATTCAATGCCACAGCTGGGATTTAAACCACAGACCCTCCGCTTACTAGGCGGGTGCTTTAACCACTAAGCAACTGTGACAACATTCTAGTATGACATTGAATTCTCAAACCAGTAAGTTGTTGGCATAAATAAATAATAATGAGAAGTATATTACAATACGCTGCATATCTTGTACTCTCTCCTGTGAACCTACCAGGCTGCAGTGGCGGCAAGTTATATTTCAGTATTTCTCAATAGTGAACGCCTGGAACATTAATGCAATGATTATGCGGGAAATGCTTAAGTACCGATTGCTTGTCTACAAATCAAGATGCGACTATTGCGCAGTGGCAATGATTGCTATGAAATATGGTACTAATAATAACAATAATAAAATGACAGTCAATGAGCCAATCTGTTAACTGAGTGATGGATATCAAAGGTTTGCTGTATTTAAGAAAAGTAATGTAGTCAATAATTTTCTTTGGGTTCTATAGCGTGATTGTGAAGTATTGTGCCTAGATAGGGCAAAGAGTTGGTTTTTATCTTAGGGATTAAAAATGATGGCAACAGAAGGTTTTTAAAGGCTTAGGTTAGCTTATTGTTTTTGTCGAATCCTAAAACCCAAATCCAAATCATACTAAAATTCTTCTTGGCAATGAAGTTCAGGAAAATCAGTGGGAAATTTGATTTTTCGAACATAAAGTATTCCTTCCCACTTCCAATATCTCTGTTTTAAAATACTTTAAGCCTTCCCATTTACTTCTTCGGGCTTAAAGTCATTAAAAACCTCTATGGTGTGCAATATGAATGATTGAAAATAGCCTGTGATGTCCCATTGAGGGCAAAGGCCTCCTACAAGTAGGGGTAGCTGCTTTTAAAGACTCACACAGTGATCTAGTCCATGTAAGAGGTTATGGCACATAATGTTTGCAATAACATGTCAAAAGTATTCTGTGGAATTCTTGTTTAATGAAATTTGGAAATATGAAAACCTCCCCTAATTTAAATATTTTAAAACCTATGTCCCTCTGAAAGAAGAGTGCTTTTCAATGGTGAAAGAATTATCAAAATTAATTGAATGGTTTCATCCATTCTACACCCCTACACAACCTACTGTATGTTTACAGTCTTTAGGATATGGCTAATTATAATTATGGCTGTTGGAACCAACATGTTATATCATCTATTACACCTTTCTTGAACTTTATACTTTACGTAATTTTACAGCTTTAAATTTCTTGTGCACACCACCCCTTCAAGTTAGGTTCATCAACCATCAGTTATGTGATGCATTGAAATTTGTTTAATGGAAAATCCAAATCTAATCATGTTTTTGTAATATTTTGATTTTGATTCATGTTAAGATGCATTCCATACAAGCTTTTATATAATTAGTAAAATACAAATGTTTGTGCCAAGAGATGCTTTTTAATCAAAAACTCACAATTTTTATCAGTGTTTAGAAATTGTGTGCAAATTGCTTTTAATGGCATTGCACTGTTGAAAATATTGGCTATATTAGATTTTAGGAAAAATGTTAATCAAATAAGAGCAGACCCAGCGGTTATATCAAATGTTTCTGTGATGTTTTATATGTGTAATAGTATGCAACACCACAACAATCACATAGTAAGCAGAGGACTAAATATTCCTGTTACATCCACCAGCTCACAGGTTGAGAATGGCAACTTGGGATCAGCTCTGGTCATAGAGGTAAGTATATTTTTACACGAATGTAACCAACAAATTTTTACTTCCTTCAGTTGTTCCCTTATTGATGAGTATAGAATACTTGTTAGAACATGTGGTGGTTTATGTTATGGTTGTGGGTATATTTTAGCAGCCAATAAATATATAAGGTCAGTGAAGGTATCTTTTGCTCTGCATCGTCAGTTTACGTAATTACTGCATGTTCAATTGTATTAAACGTCTACCAGGTGTCTGTTAAATAAAAGGAGATTTTTTATGTGATACAAGCATTTTTTATACACGAGTCATTAGTTGAAGATGAGTTCCTTTGTTTCTCTCCTGAAGTTCTGAAGTCCTGAGGTTAGGTGATTGTGTAAGGAAATTTTCATATGTTTGCTTCCAGGATTATTTAAACAAGAAATCAATCAACTCAGTGTTGTAGCACTTCTTTCCGCTTCAACCAAATTTTACATAATCTGAAGCAGTGCTGCAGATCATTTTGTATGATGGTCATTCAATAAGTTATCTACCTGAGCATGAAAATTAAATCTGATGTTGAAATTCACCTGGATTATTTTTCATTGTAGTTCTTCTTAACTGCAACATACTTAGTCCACTTTGCCTCCAGTGATTGAAAAGTCTAAAAAAAAATTAAATAACCTGTTACAGCCACATTGACTGCACTGTTATTTGGAAATTGTCACTCGCAGAAATTTTTTTAAGGTTTCTGAACAGAAAGTAGTCACTGAGAGCAAGGTCTGGATTGTAGGATGGCTGGTTTAGCTCTACGAAGCCACACTCCTGTATAGCAGCCTGTGGTATGCACGACTTGTGTGCATGTGCATTGTCATGAAGCAGCATAACACCTACTGACAACTTTTCATGGCGTTTCTGTTTGCTATTCTTGCGTAAGGCCACTATTGTGGAAGTTCGGGTATTTCCAGTAACAGTTATGTGTGGCATGAATTTCAAAAGTAGAGCACCTTTTGAACTCCAGAAAACTATTGCCATGAATTTTCTGGCTGATTATTGTATACAAAATTTCTTGGGGCTAGGCTAATGCTATGTTTCCATTGCAGAGACTCGTTTGGTTCTGGATGATGATAATGGACCCATGTAATGGACCCTTGCTGTAACAGTTCTTGATAAGAAGTTTTCTGGTCTTGCTCAGAGCATGTCTAAATTCTCTTCACTAAATCGCTGTGGCATGCTTTCTACTCAGGTGTCAACATTCGTGGCATCCATCAGGAACTGATCTTTAACATCAAGACTGATAAGATGTTGAAAGTTGTGCCAATTGAAATGCCCAGTTCATGAGTTATAACACTGATCTCAATACAACAATCTTCCAAAATCATGTCCTCCACATTTTGGTACATTTTCTTTGAAGATGCTTCCTCTGGCTGACCTGAAAGTGGATCATCTTTGAATCCCTGCCTCACTTAAATTGCTGGACCAAAACTTTATGTGGTAATAAGACAGTGAAGCATCACCATATACAGCATTCATCCTTTCATGGATTTCTTTTGGCTTCTTCCCTTCCTTTCGAAGGCACATCATGGAGCAGTTTCAAATCCCTTGTGTTCATTGTAGACCTGCACGCCACTGAATTTGCATCCTCCCAGGGTCAGTACTTATCAGACTGATTTGTAACATGTCAAAACATATCCCAAACTGCACATGCAAGCTCCTGCCTGATGTAGGAATATAAGATACTGGAGTGGATAACTTAATGAATGCCCTTGTATTATGCTGTTCAACAGTTTTGTTATTTTTGCCTTCAATACATCCACAGACTAAAACCTTGTTCCTTTGAGTGTGGACCTAGCTTTTGGGAAGAGAAAATAAATTAATAGTGCTAGGTTCAGTGAACATGTTGAATGTTCCATTATAGGAACATTGCTTATTTGGATCCATGAGGCATCCTTCCTCAAGTCTGATCTCCTTCATTGCACATGTTCATGGAGGGTTTTCAAAAATATGTTAATAATAAACCTGATAGACATCTGCAGTGTAGATAACTCCCAAGGTGTTGAAAGAAAATCGTAATTGCTTTAAATTTTGATTTGCTCACGCATGCTTCTTCCTGGGAGATTGGAGGCTCTTTCAGTGTTTTAATGCATGGATTGTTGCTTAGTCTTTGGATGATATTGGAAAATACAAGTTACACCACACACAACTTAAGTTTTTAAACATTTCAAGCTTATTTTCAATGTTTTGAAGAATTCCCTCCTTCCTTTTGCATGGGTGTGAGGATTTTTGGGACTGATTTAACATAAAGCTTTTTCATGCTCAGATCGTTGTGCAAAACCCATAACACTTTCCTTATTTATGTTGGTAAGTTTATTGACTACCTGAATGCTCAATCATCTCATCAAAAATATGAGCAACTTCATCCAAATTCTTTTCAACTTTCGTAGGGGAAGAACAGCCTGGTTTTGGATCATCCCTGGCTTCTTCCCTACCGTTCTTAACCCTTCCCGGGCAAAATGCCCATATGTTCGCGACGCATGGTTACGCGTCAGCTTCGCACAAATTCTTTTTATATGTTCGCGTAAGCTATCGTAGCTGGCCTTTACTTCACGTAAATGGTCAACAAATGTCATTAGATGAATTTAAGCGTGCGTCTGTGCTTAGGTTTGTGTTTTGCTAGTCGCTACAGAATAATACGTCCTGAGCGGGTAATTTTCTGTGTTGTGTTTCATTATTTTGCTCGTTTTGATTTGATTTGGAGCATGGTGCGTAAGAGACTGTGTGGGGAGGATGAAATAAGGGCTTGTATAGAATCTGTCCTCAATGAAACAGATGAAAGTGACTTTAGCGCGTGGAAAAGTGATGAAAACGAAAGTCCTGCAAGTGCGTGCAACAGTGACCTATGTAGCAGCAGGTGTTAGGAAAGAAACAATATCTTTTTGTGAAACATGTGATCTGAAACCCTATTTACATCCCACTAACTGCTTTGGAGCGTACCATACACAAAAGGACTTTAGTGTCGCCCAATATGTCTAGGAACTGATGATGCACTCTGCCCTGAAGATATGGCAAAGTTTCAGTTGTTTTGGTACATATGCCACTTTTCATTTAAATAAGTGTAGCCTCAAAAGAAAATACCTCTAATAAAAAGCAATGTTATGACTTAATGAACATTTATGTGCTTGGTTATACATTTTCAACAATTTAGTGCACAGAATAGTATCATATGTGCCTTATTTTGAATAATATTAATGTTTTAAAATACTTGAGAAAACTAGGAAAATAATTACGCCCAGGAAGGGTTAAATTTCTTAAGCCACTCTAAAACTTCCATATGAGTAGACAATGATCACTATAAACTGTTGTCAACAGTACATAGGTTTCTATGACAGAGTTTTCAAGTTTTGTGAGGAACTTTGTGTTAAAATGTCATTATATTTTAGCATCAGCATTATTCTGAGAGCTCAGGCCCGTGATCCACTTCTAACACTAGTCATGGCTAGACTAACTGCTACATGTGAGTGAATCTTTTTATGATGGTGGAGGGGAATCCACAGTTCAATGCTCTAAACTCCTCTGACTTTGAAGTAGCAGGACAGGGTAAAAACTTAGGCCCGGTTTCCCTATTGCCACAGCTTGTAAATGTCAGTAACAAAATTTGCATCATAGCAACTAAAGTTTTAAATGCAAGTTTCATCTGTATCACAGAAGTTAAGCTGACAATGAGTCTTATAACAACACAGTCAATTGTTGCTTAACTAGCACACATGTACACAAAACAAATTTATAGTGTGTGAGGTTTAAATTGAAACATGGAAAGTAGCAAGAGACAGCACTATATACCACAAAGCAGTTGGTAATTCTTAACTGCCTAATCTCAAAGCCTTTACTATTGAAACTTACTATTTAAATTCTGGATTGCAAAGGTTTTCCTCGCTTCCCAACATCTGCTAACAATACAAAAGCCAGTGAAGCAAGGAAGCTAAATATATCAGGTTATTTTCCACATTTCACATTTCACTAAGAAAAGTGCAACTTTTCACAACAATATTAATACTGAGAGACTAGGCAGTGAAGGATGACTATGACTGGGATTTTCAGCACTGTGACCGTCATAAGGGCACCACACCTCCTAGGCCCATCAGGTAGCAGTAGAAAGGTCATATTTCAAGTTATTACTCACACATTATAGTAATATGCATTGTTTGAGAGTATCTCTCAGTTTCTTATTGTCTTACAGACAATGACAGGTGCAACACTGGGCAAGAGGGTGGCTCTGTAATGAGGACAAGGAAAGTGAGTGAGAGTGATTAGGGTTTAAGGGCCCATCAACAGCTAGGTCATTAGAGCCCTGGACAAGGAAAGATATTGGTGGGAGAGGGAAAGGGTAACATATACCTGGCCTTGTTAAAAAAAAAACATGTTTTAATTTTCTTTAGATTTATCTCCAAATTGCTAATGCCTATTAGGGAAAAGGTTGCAAATGTTGCTTGAAATATGCAAGATTTATTGAGTTAAATGATTCTGTAGTAAAAGGGAATCTTTAACTTTGCCTTTAGAACCACAAAAACATATAAAGCTTTATAGTAAACATAATGCATCATTACACTGAAAAATATAAAGATGTTTAATTCTTCTACAAATTTTTCCTATATTTATACCGAAATTAAAATCATAACGAAATAGCTTTAAACAGGTTTCTCCATTACATTATACGTATAATACAGTTTCGGCTTTCAATTGAAAAAGTTTTCTTATAATACGTATGCGATAAACCACCTTTCTTGGGTGACATTACAATTTAATTACATTTCTGTGAATTTGCACAGTTTCTGAAATTTGTCAAATTGTGTTTTCAGTGTGCCCTAGACCAATAATCTGGCCACTTGTAGCTTCTGATGTATATGGCATGCTGTGAATCAAGCAACAGTTGGGGCTAATGAGTAAAGATTTACTGAATGACCAGAAAAAATCAATACTGTCCTTTCATGCTGGTGTATCATTGGTTATATTTATGTCCAGTCAGTAGTATGAATTGTAATTGGAGGTCGCGCCGTAGCCAAGTGGTTAGACCACTAACTTCTCACTAAACCGGCCTGGGTTTGATCCCAGGCAACGGCATGTGGGATTCGTGGTGGATGAAGTGGCGCTGGGGTGGGTTTCCTCCGGTTTCCCCCGCCACCTCATTCCACTGGTGTGCCATCTTCATTCTATGTATCATCAGTGTCATCACCTGTGGTGCCATGGTAGTAAAAGCAGGCATTAAACACTACAAAAAAATTGTCATTGGAGAGGGGTAAAGATTTACTGAGCGACTTGAAAAAATCAATACTTCCTTTTCATGCCGACGTATCATTGGTTATAACTATGTCCAGCCAGTAGCATGAATAGAGAGATAGAGAAGGGGAAGCTAAGTAAAGCCTTGTTAAACCCTTGCATTTTACTAAATTCGTTTTCTGTACAAGAATTTCATACAGTAAGAAATGTACGTTATCTTATGCTAAGCATATATGGTTATATATAGGGATCAGTAAGTCTCACAGAGCTTCCGGAAGTAGTAAGTGAAACAGGCAGAGCTTGCTTTAGTGTTATTTAAGATGCCAGATAGATTATTTAAGCTGCATATTACAAATGTTAAATGCTTTACATTTGGATATAGTAAATAGTATTAACAGAATGCTTTTATTGGTTAAACATCAAAGCTTATACAAAGTTTCAGCTTGATAAGTAGTTTGTATTTATTAGCTACTAATCAACATACTGACAAAGCTTGTTAGAAAATGTGCATAGCAGACATTGTGATAGCCAGACATTGACAAAGACCTTAACAATTGAAGTACACTTATTGCAGATGTGGCTGTTTTAATCATATTCTTGTGAGGGTAAGATATAATGCATTATCCATACAGTGTAACTTCATCAGATTTTGCTCTACTTTAGTTTAATTACTGACTATGCCAAGCTATTCAAATTTAATAACCATAAAGCACAGCTGTATCAATTTCAATACGGAAGTCCGAAGTCTGGTAGTTGCATTTAAAAGGAAATCTCCAATGTTCATTTAAAGTGTGCTGAAAATGAGGTATTCACATATGACATGGGTCCACATGTATTAACATTTTGGGTATATGTGTTCTGTTAGATTCCATTCGCAAAGAAGAAGTAAAGCTAACTTAATGCAGCATAAGGGAAGGTGTGAGGCAAGATCATTCCTAATGTAGTCATAAACATAATGCAGGAAGTTGGTGCAGGTATCTAAACCCATGAATTGCATGCGGAAATCTTCCAACTGCACTGTAAATTTCAAATTGAATAGCATAACCAATAATATCCATTATGAAGTATGGTTTTTATTCTTTGATCTTTCTAAAGCTTTCGATTGCGTTGATCATGCGATACTATTACAAAAACTGGAGGCATATGGAGTAAGAGGCTTGGCGAGAGATTTGATCAGATCATATTTGGTAGACAGAAGACAATCAACACTATTGTACAATAAACGGGGCAAATCAGTAAGAAAAGTGCAATCAAAATTTAAACGTGTTATGCATGGTGTACCACAAGGATCAGTGTTGGGACCACTATTATTTATTTTATATGTAAATGACATACCAATCTCAAAAAATACAAATATAATAGCTTATGCAGATGATACAACTGCTGTATGTCAAGGGGCAAATGTTGATATATTAAAGGAGAACTTACTGCAATCCATTGACTCAGTTATTAACTACTTTAAACATAATCACCTCACATGCAACATGACAAAAACAACCTTAATTCATTTCTCACAGAGTAATATAAGCACCACAAATTTCTCCTTACCAGTAAATAATAACAGTATTCATGACGTAAGCGAACATAAATTTCTAGGAATAATACTTGATAGAAAATTAACATGGGCTGGACATATAAATCATATTTGTGACAAAATTAGTAAATCTGTGTATCTCCTACATCATTTTAAAAATATCTTAGATGAGAAGGGGCTCAAAATGATTTATTATGGAGTTATATACCCATATTTACTGTATGGGATAGAAATTTGGGGCTGTGCTGCTGCAACCCATATGGAAAGGTTATTTAGATTGCAAAAACGGGCAGTCAGATTGATTTTCAATATGAACTCTCGTGAATCATGTAGGGGAATATTTAAGAATAAGCAGATATTAACATTGTGTTCTCTGTATGTCTATAAAGTTGTAACCTATGCAGTTCAGAAACAAAACCTAAAAAATAGCAATATCCATAGTCACTACACCCAACATAATGATGATTATTTTCAGCAGAGATTTAGTAAAAATATTTCAAAAAAGGATCCTAATGTCATGGGTTTAATGCTTCATGCAAAACTACCTGCATATTTAAAATGTTCTAAAGGTAAACTATTTGAGAGTGCTCTGAAGAAGTATTTGATAACAAAGACATTGTACAGTATCAATGAACTATAATAATGTCTATATTGAAATTACAGACCCTCTGTGTAAATCACAAATGATAGGTAGCTATAGTTATATGTGTAACCGTAACCATTAGGTTGTCCATCTCTGTAATACAAATTATAAATATAAATGTGTGACAATGTCAAAAACTGTATTGCAGTCTATTGACAATAAAGAATTTAATTTAATTAATTTTAATTTAATGAAGATTCATGATAAATAGGGCATAAAGTGTTGCACCAAGCAAGCAACAGAAGATCTGGCATCAGCATTTAAAATGGTGGAACAGCACCATGGTTCTACAATAGATAGTGTAAAATATTGCAATGTGATCATGTGCTGTTCAGAAAGTGGCATTGCATAACCATAACACATGCATAAAGTTTGGAAAATTTGCAATCTCTTGCATTATGAAACACCTTGCTTGGCTGTGTGAATATTTCCATGGAATAACATGGGTACAAAGTCTTACATTCATGCTGTCTTTGCACTTATTTTTCATTGTGAATGGGGCTTTAATGTTGGTGCTTGAAACTGTTTTTCACCTTGCTGGAAAATTTGCTAATATTGAATAATACATCATTGGTTGCTGTGATGGTTCTGGAACATTTTTAATGAGTTCAATGATTTCTTCCCTTGTCAGTTGGGAGACCAGAACATTCATTGTGATCTCAACTGTTTTTTCACTTGTGAAGAATTTTGATGAACTTAATTATTTTCTATCTTGTTAGTGCTGAGCAATCAATGCAGTTGAATCAGTTGTTACTCAATACAGCACTCCACATTTAGTGATGCATATCACATAACTTACTTCTTTAACATACTGCATGTAACCATGTGATTATGGTATAATATGTCAGGGATATTTATGAAATGGTAATGGGTAGAGAAAGTTGTACAAGTTGCAGCATCAGACATTTTAGCTTTGTGATTTAGTAGATACAGCAAGAGGTGCACATTAACTGGCTATATTATTTTGGATTAGTCTCTGGTCAAATATTAAATGTTAACTAACGTAACATGTATTGTAGCATTTTTATTCAACATGCTGAAGGGTAATTTTGATTGTAAATGTTAAATAGTGTGAACCTAACTAAACATTATAATAGTAATATTAGAGTAAAAATTAGTGTTAGAGTCAATTGAATACTTTTACAAATGTTCAGTCAACTGCAACTCAATTTTTTATTTTAGAGTTTAATCATTTAATATATCCTTGTTGCTTTGAAATACAATTAGTTCATCAAGAATCCGTCAGAAGAGAATGTTTTCAAGTGGCCACCTTCATTATCTCAGATGAATCTTGGGCTATATACGGCATTTTTAATGGACCAATAAGATAAATAAAAAATATAACCTTGAGTGCAGCAGCCCTTCATAGGTCAAGGCTTACTGCCTGGCCGCTGCGTCCCCCACCTCTGCTCACTACAGGTGGCTTGAGTGGGGTGCAGAGCTGGAGGGTGGGATGTGGTCAGCGCTCAAGAGTCCTGCCAATTATTTAGCCTTTGCGACCTGGGATCACTACTTCTTTATCAAGTAGCTCCTTAATCGACCCCTCAGGGACCTAAGAAGGCTGAGTGCACTCCATGCCAGACCTCCCAGCAGGGTAAAAGTCCCCATGCCAGTACCAGGGATCAAACCCAGGTCTTCTGTGTCAGAGGCAGGTATGCTACCACTGCACTATGGAGACAGACCAATAAGATGTTACTTTCAAATGCAAGCATGCCTCCGAAGAAAATGTTTTCAAGCAGGCAGCTTCCTAGTCTGAGATGAATCTTTGGCTACTTAAAGCATTTTTAATGGACCAATAGAATTTAAATTATGATTAGCATTATATATATGTTGGAATTTGCAATATTGATGTTCACTAATAATTTAGTTATTATTGAGTTGATTTTTGACACTATATTGCTTAAATTTTTAATAAGGAAAGTGTGTTTCGATCCCATCGTCAGTTCCTAGTTAACTGCATCATTCATTGTCTTGGATGACATTCTCCTTGGTGGTGATTGGGTGAACCTCCCCAAAAGTTGTTTGTGAGGATTTCAAAATTGAACACGACTTTTGTGTTTTTCTAAAAGAAAATGTTTTCCCAAACTGTGAGTTCTATTTTTCTGGAAATGCTTTCTAGCATTATCAGATTTCTGTTTGTGGTGTGTTGGTCTCTCCAAAAATTTCAAGCTACTGCTGATTTGTCATCCTTTTTGTTTTTGGAGAGATCAACACACAAACAGAAGTCCAATGTTACTAAAAAAGAACATTTCCGTAAAAAATTAACTCAAGGTTTGGAAAAACAGAAAATACATTTTCAATTTTGAATCCTGCTAAGCTCCAGACTCTGGAGAGGATAGGGAATAATCTTGGCTAGAAAAAATATTTGCACCTCCCCAACTGCAAATCCAACTTGGGACTGTTTGCATTACAGGCAAGTGCTCTACTGACGGAGCTACAGGGTCATCCTGGAATGTCTTGCCATTCAGAAACTCAGCGGTTCAGTTTATTGGACTGACCCCTTTATTTTGTATCAAGGCTTTCCTGGTCAATAGGCAAATGCTGGGATGGATCATGCATTTTCAAGAATTCTCCTGTCAATCATTTCATTTTTTTTCATCTTGGGGTAGAAGGGTTATACACAATGAATGTGGTTCTTGGGGTCAAGAGTTCAACACGGCAGAGAGCAATGGGTTTTTTTTGGCATAAAAATCCTTAGCATGGCTTCCTTCGGAAAGAAAGCAAAGCCATTGGTCTCTTGTTGTAGATTTACGGCATGCAAAAGAACCTCAAGCCTGATAAAGATGCCTCTGAGGAAAAATTAGCAGCCTTTCATGCCCAATATAGAATGGGACACTGAGAAACATAAAAGTCAAAGAGCATCCATAAATAACAACTCAACACGAGAGGACTATCAAAGCAATGGACAGGGATGTTTTATCTGACAATGCTAGAAACCCACTCTTCTGTGCCTGGCACCATCAGATCTTATAACATTTTGTACTTTTTTGCTTCATCTCTTCTTCCTGGATGTTAAGTAGTTGCAATATACTTAGTCTTGGCTGCAGTACTGAAATGCTCCTCTGTTACTAACCTTTATCCCCAAATACAGCAGTCTTTCATTTTAAAAATATCTGGTGTGTTGCAATGTGTTCTCTGATCACTCTTGTACAAAATATTCTTACAAAAGCTTCTTATTCTTTCCACCTTTTGTTACCCAGATAGTTTCAATTCACACTTACACATTTCATTGTAGGATATAGTAGGTAAAGTGATAGTCACATGATAATAGGGCATGTTGCCATCTGATAGCTCTAAAATTCCCTGCTCTTTCTATGGCCATGAGGAGAAGTCTTCCCAATTAAAAAAAAGTATGTAGGTATTGGAAAATACAAACCAATAACAAGAAACATCTCAGAAAGCATTAACTCTATAAAAAAAATTATGACAAATTGTGTGCTTTAACCAGATCTGCCTTTGTTTTGTAGTGACCTTTTGTGTATCTCTTACCAGTTATACATAAGTCATTAGGGTGAACTTTGTTCTATTTCCAGAAAACTCAAGATATACATTTCATTTGTCATGAAAAGATCTTAAACATTGGTATTTAATCAAAATCATAGAACTATTTATAAGAAAATAAAAATTTTCATAAAAAAAACCTTTAACCCTTTAATTGGCAGGTTCTTTTGCTACATATACGGTTCTTCCTCTAATTCCTAAACCGCTTTTCATATCCCTTTGTCAGGCACCTTAGCTGAAGCGATGGTTAAGGCTATACACAATGGATTGGCCAGCCATTCAAAGTCAAACATTGCGAGTTCGAGTCCCAACAACTGCAGTCAAATGTGCCTGTGGTAAAGGAAGGGGAGGGCCCAAGTAAAATAATTGGTGTAATGGCATGCTTGGAAGTTGACAGGGTTAGATTTGACTGCAGTTGCATACATTTTGCTTCTTTTTCTCAAAAAAAAACAAAACCGTTTTACGGAAAAAATGTAATATTTTTGCAATGTAAGACAGCTGCAAATACTTGAATTTTATTCATTTAGGTTAGCATAACAACAAATTAGAAAGAATGAGCCAATAAAGGATCTAAAGGATCTCAAAACTTAACAAATTTATATGTTTGTAAGCAACGCTGCCAATTAAAGGGTTAAGATGAAGAAATTTTCTTGAAAGCCTTTGTGTCCTGTCCTTGAAAGTACTGGACTTAAGTGTGAAGTTTGGTATTTAACCAACTTTTCATTTTTGAATTCATTAGTCATGAAAGCTGTATTTCTGCTGAAATCTGAGTATTAAAGTTTTGGTTGTAATATATTACTTTCTCTATTCACTATAGATGAATGAATTAATTGAATTTATTGGATACTAAAGCATTTACATCTGGGGCTACTGTTGAACTTTGGCTCAGGTTCTTCTGTCAGCGGACAGCCCTTGAGATTCCTTACACATCGGGCTCAGGTTCTTCTGTCAGTGGACAGCCCTCTGAGATTCCTTACGCATGTTTACATTTTGATGTGTGCTGTTATTTATATCTTTCACTAATGTTTATAACTCTTCAATTTGCCTTCTCTTTTTACTTTTGTTTTTTGAATCACTTTTCTCACCAACTTCCTTTGTACTTTTCATTTCCCTAAATTCTTTATTATTTTTAAACTACCAGTTCATTCTATCTTTAGTCTTTCTCTCTCCTTTTTTCTTTCCTATGTTTCCTAACCATTTGTAATAATTTTCTGCACCTTAATAATTCACTCTCTTCTTATCCCTTCATTAATCACTTCTGTTTTCTTCCCTCATTTAACCTTCACTTTTACAATTCTTAAATTTATCCCTAAACTTTTCATTCTATCCTCCCTTCTTTCCCTGACTGTAGTTGACTAAACCACTTATTCTTCCTTATCACACAGGGCGGTGCAGCATTTTCCTCTTTTCTTTGGTTTACTCTATATTAACACACTTTTGTTATCTGAAACCCACTTGCCAGTAAACTCATCTTTCAATATATGCATTTCTCTTTGCTGTTCACCCTTCTTCCTTCCCACTCTACCCACATAGTACCTGTGTCCTTGTCGTTCCATTCAACTTCTTCATACAGCATACTTTCTTGTTTTCACCTATCTCTGAAATTGTTTATTTGGTACTTGTGTTATATGCACTATCTTTTTCACCTTCAAGGCAACTTGCTATTTACTCATTGTTTGCTGTCTTCTCTTCTTTCTTCAGTCTCTGATATTGCCTTATTCCGTCTTCCCCTCCTTTCCTCTACTCCTTTTCCAAATATGGCTTCTTTCTTCTCTATCTTCTGTATCATTCTGTCATATGCTGCTTTCTTCTCTTCTGTCTCACTGCTGTCCTTGAAGTAAAGTCATTCCTTTCCCCTCTCAGCATTTACTCAGTGTCCAATTTGGCTGACATTAATTTTGTTTCCTGTCTCGTTGCTCCCTGAATTTGTACTATGGTCTCTGTTAGTATGTTCTTTATCTCTGCAATTTGCCCATCTGTTCATAGTTTCCAGTCTCTAATGTAAGCCTGATCTTCTCTGATCCATTAATTTATTCATTAACTGCCTTTGTGTGTGTGATAAAATTTTTTTGTCAATAAATACATTTGTTCTTTTCAGTTTTTTTTTTTTTTTGTCTGTTTCAGCATGTTGTAAGTTGTATGTGTAATTATAAATTTTGCGAGAATGTTTCTTATTCCACTTCTTCCAAATCTAAATGCTTCACGTATTTCATTGTTACTTTTGATTCATCTGTAGCCTCTTCTCTCGAACTTTTTATCTCTTGTCTTGGATTAAAGCCTGTCCTTTCTTCTACTCCTACAATCACCACAATAGATTTCGCACTTCTCTCCTCCCATTCTTCCCTGATATTTTGTAATTCTTCCTTTATCACCTCTTCATTTTTAAGTATTTCCTCTTCTTTATTGACTACTTATCTTCTTTTATTTCCCTCTGTCCTCTCTTCCATTGCTAGTATTTGTTCTGTTTCTCCCAACTCTGCTATTGCTTTGTCTATTGAATGTTTACCTGCCATGTCCTTTGGGTCCTTTCTCTTCTTACTCGGGAGCGTTCCCAGCACACATCAGTACTCTCTCATTGCTTGCTTTGTATTCTCATTTACTATAGATAAACTGTAGAGAAAATAAAACTCAAAGCAATAAAATGTGAATATAACAATGAAACAAGAGCTAAAGAATGTAAAAAAGAGAGAAATTTGATTGCAAAGTCGTCTGGTTCTTACACCCGAGAATATTTTGTATGCATAAGTCTTTCTTGAGTTTTCTCAGAGCTTGAAATTACTGAAAATGGAAGTTTTGTATTGTTACACCTAACCTACTGCTATTAACACAAGTTGTAAGCAATACTGCATTGTTTTGTTTCAGAGCGGAGGAACAGCATTACCAGACATAATGTCAGATCCCCTGTCAATTGTTGCTTCAGAAACTCATTAAGTAAATACCGTGTGTTAAGTAGAATTGAGAGACTTGCAGTGCACACTAAAGCATCCATAAACTTCAAGTGAAGAAGAGGAACACAAAGAAGAGTGCACGTTCAATCTTTAGTTTCTGTATCCCTAAAGTTCAAATAAGTGTAAAGAACCTCAGGAGACTATTTCATCAGTATAAATAAAGAGAGTCTATTTAATTTTGCATAAGAAAATAAATATGTGTTTTAAAAAGGTTGAGAGAGACAAAATGCACCTAAGAGCCCCAGTATGGTTGTGTACTTATTACAATTGCATACCCTGTTAGTTGAGCATTGTAAAAAACTGTTAAAAATGTATAGATGTAAGTGACCTTGCTTTTTTTCTGTTTTCTCTCTCTCTGAGCATGGTTTTCATATCATCTGCTTATGTTGCACTGTGATATATGCATATTTTGTACGAATAAGGTCCATGACTTTACTATATCATGTTGCAGAATAATTCAAATTTGTATTACCTATAAGGTAATGAATGGGGTTATCTCACAGTAAACACACAACTTCCAGTCCGTTGTATCAGTATAGACTGAGGCAGTAACATTTTATTTCATTTCATAACATTTTTTTATAATAAAGATTGTGCCATAGCTGCAGATGTACAATTCTGGTTGCTATTTGTTTACAGTCTACAAATATTTAAGGAAGTTGTAAGCATTGTTTTGAGATAACCTTTTTTAAGGCTTTAATACAAGTAGATAATCTTCAGTTACTTTATATATTCATAGATTGTAAAAGTATTTATGATCATAAACAAAGTACATATAGTGCATTATTTGGATAAAATAATGCAAAATATAGTAATTCAAAACATTAAAGGTACTCTTTCTGTTTACTTTAGTGACCAAGATTATAATAAAATCAAAATCAAATTTGGTACATAATGTGTTGAATTATCTTTATAGGACTGTGACTGTATATCCAGTTAAGATAAATTTTTTAACTTACAAATTAAGTCAATGACACTTAAAAGTTAGCACAGGAGGAGATATTGAAGTATAAGTATGCGAGTTTATTTTTAATGTGCATTAAGAGACCAATAACTTCAAGAATTGTGTGCATTGTTGTTAAAAATGTATGTGGAAATTATGAAGTGGACAAAGTAGGGATGGAAGGAAGTATACAACATCTGTGTCATGCATGGCTATCAGCAACCAAACCCCTGTTTTGACTTGCTACCTAAAGAAAGTTTTTGTGCCAATGCAAATATGTATAATCCTCAAATATGGTACAATGAAATTGACTAAGGCTGTTGATAAATTGTTTAATGAAACGCACAGAAGCTGCTGATGTACTGTGACCATGACTAACCATCAGCTTTTCCATGTGCCTGTCATTCCATCCAATCCAAACCTCCAAAACTTGAAGCCTATTACTTTTTGAGCTTAATGTGGAGCAAATGCAAGAGAACCTGTGATATTTAACCAGAATATTTTGGAGAAACAACACTGTATTCTGAGAAATTCTACTTGCTCTAGTAACTCGGCTCAGCTTAACTGGTTGCAAAGAAGACAAAATAAACAAGGACATAATGTGACTAGAAGACTAGTTTTATTATTGCATCCAATAATATATGATTTAATTTATAAAGCCCCTGAAGAGGTCATGTACTAAAAGTTCAGGTTATCTTTCCAAATAGCTGGTTGTTCTGTACACATGGCTTGTGTGTTTAAAAACACCAACAGTAAGTTTGTTGGCATAAATAAATAATAGCTATCAGTTTGGGGTTCCATTTAGTAATACAGTAGAACCCTGTTAATCCAAATTAATTGAGGGTGTGATCTGTTCAGATTTGGAAATATTCAGATTACCATAGAGACAATGGCTTCACCACTGATGTCTTGATGACCATTATTGTTGACTGATACACATTCGGAAAGCAATTTTCTCCAGCATTTTCACAACCTGGGATTTCTTGAATTAGTGGAACAGTATCATCATTGTTTGATGTTGCCCGCCTCGATAGCGTGACGGTTAGCGTGTCTGCCTCACGTTCAAGAGGTCGCGAGTTCGAATCTCGCTTAGGGTAAGTTATCCGGGTAAGGTTTTTTTCTGAGGTTTTCCCTACCCTGAGAAGACAAATGTCGGGTAACTTGAAGCTCCATGGACCTCGGGCTCATTTGAGCATCATTTCATCCATTTCATTTCATTCATTCGTCCGATATGACACAATGTTGGAGGACGTTAATATACAAAAAAAAAAGAAATTGTTTGATGTTGCAATGGATGTTATTTCTTCAAATACAACACTTTGCCTGAGTTTCTTTCACAATTTTTGTAGTAATTGTTTATTCAAACTATCCCAAGCTTCAGTTAGCCAGTAGATGACTTCATTTATGATTATTTTCTTAATTTTTTGTAAGATTGTAGTAGAGCAGGCCTCTTCTTCAATAATGAATTTGTCAGTTCTATAATAAAAATGCTTTTTCTACACTACAAATAAGCTTTTTATTTTTTTTAATTACGGATTCTGTGTTTGGATTATCTGGGATTTCGGATTTGCAAAGTGCAGATTAGCATGGTTCTACTGTACTATTGTTTTATAACTCAAGGACAGTATAAATATAGCATGAGATTTCAGGTGTGTTAATTTCTGAATACTACATTTGGATATTTTGGGGGATAATCCGTGTAAACCACCTTTAATTTTAAGTCAGTAGCAACCAAATTGTAAATATTTTAACAGATATTGCTGAAATTTTTAGCAGACATGGGATACTGTTAATTATATGTAATTCAACAAAGTTCTGAATGTGTGGATAAATGTACTTCATACTTTTGTATGTAAAATTTCAGCTCCATATGAGCAATGAGCCATTTAAACGTTGTAACCCCATAACCTTATTTTTATGCTGATTTTAACTATACTTGTAATACACTGCCAAACCTTTTTCCAACAGGTATACATTAAATTTTGACTCCATAAATGCAACCATTCCTAAGTTATTTTATGCATATGGGCCATTAGATGAACAGTAATTGGTACTCTTCAGTATTACATTCTTAAATATTCATTAAGGTTTAAAAGAAAGGCAACAAGGATAACTGAGATAAAAGGTATTCATTTGCATACAGTATAGAAACTATGCTAATGGCACTGGGATTATTGGAGTTGACTTACACATTACAGCCACATGAAACCTCCGATTTAGAATTCTAGTTTTAAGGAAACTATCTCAGGGATTTGCATTTTGCAGAGTTATGAGTTTTCTTTGCATGAGCTTTTTGGTGGCCCTCAGTGTCTAGTTGATAATTTCAATCCATGTGTGCACTATGGACCCCCTCCGTAGTGCAGTTGGTAGCATGCTTGCCTCTGGCTTGGAGGACCCGGGTTCGATCCCCGGTACCAGCATGGGGATTTTTCCCCCACAGGGAGATCTGGTACAGGGTGCACTCAGCCTCGTTAGATCCCAGAGGGACCACTTGAGAAGTAGTAACCCCAGGTCGAGAAGGCTGCATAACTTGCTGGGAGGGTTTGGGATGCTGACCACGTACTGCCCTCCAGTACTGCACTCCACCAATGATGCCTGTAGCGGGCAGAGCTGGGGGACCAGTAGCTGGGCGGCAAGCCTCGGGCCTTCACAGGCTGTTGCACTGGGATTTAGTTTTTAGTTTATGTGCACTATGAGTAGGGACACAATTTTTTGGTGGAGCGTGGTGACATGAAATATGTTAATGCATAATACAAAGATTATTGCAATTGTCCACATAATTACCAACCTTTACTCTCACAATTAGACGCAAATTTTAATGCAACTGACGAAATTAGTGTTTATTTAAGATTTACCACGAAATTAATAACTTATTTCAATATTTACCCATGAAATGAATATTTCATTGCAATGTTTTTGTGAAGCTGACGTTAAAAGATTTATTTCAGGAATAAAGCAAGATCTATTTCACTTTTGCAACATAGAAAGCCAGATGCGAGGTTAAGGTGAAGAATTCAAGCTCCGTGTGGCTGGGAGAAACGCAGCTAAGTTTACAATAACCAGGAGAGGTATATGAGAGTGGCAGGGAAGGTACTACTTGGCAAAGCAACCACACTTATTCACCTTGGTTGTCGAGCACTGTGATCACTAGAACATTGAAATACTAGTACAGTCAGTAATGAAACACAAATAGAGATCTCTAGTGCCTGCCGATATGTGAGACTTTGCTGTCCTGAAGAGTATCTAAACCTCTCGCCATGTATGTGCAATAAGCTCACGTAAACAACTCTGCAATTTCACATTCTTTCTGATGTGCTCATGGCTTTGCCAGGTAATAGGCTGAGTGATAACCAGTGACGCACGTGAGTATTCCATGAACGCATAGAATAATATACGCTCCATGCTACAGCACCATCACTGGAGCAAAATGCCGGAGGTTACACCCTCCTCCTCTCTACTGGTTTTCCCACACTCAGGAAACACACAGCAATAAGTTCACATGTATTTTATGGAAGGCTGTAACAAACAGGAGGGAATGCGAGTTTAATGCCAAAAATGGCAGGGATTTAACACTGAGTTTGTTTTGTGTATAGATGCACTGTAAAGCCAAAGTGCGTTATTGTACAGTTACGTTAAAACAAGTCCATTCTGACAGCTAGGTGCACAATGTGCTTGGAGTTTCCATGCCAATGTCCTCAGTGGTCTAGAGGTAATATGTTAGCCTCAATTTCCTCAGGTTGTGGGTTCATACCCAGCAGAGAGCGATGAATTTTTACGGTCGTAGAAATCTTTAGCTACATGCTACATATAACATTTGAAATATGAATTATAGCAGTAATATTTGATATTTTATTTCACCACTTATATCCCACTTTGAGCATTCTTTTTATACCGACATTCACAATTTTTATTCGCCATAAAATTGTGTCCTTAACTATGAGTTCATAGCTGCTGTAATTTTCCAACAAAAAGAGTATGATCATATTGATCATATGCAGGTGTGCACATCCCCCTTTTTTTTTTTTTTTTTGCATGACCTCACAAGAAAAAAATTAGTGGATATCACAGCAAGTCCATTACTGTGTGAACATTTTGTTCAAAGGTTCACAAATGTCTGCAATCTTGTTTTTATTGGGAGAAGCTGTTGGAGAACAAATATTGTACCCATTAATAACATCTTAGCTGAGCAGCCCTAGAACTTCCATATAGCAAATTAGCGCAACTGCATATGCTCAATCAGGAAAATAAGTTTCACATAATACACTTGCATAACATTTATCTTCATATATTTTAAATTAAAGAATAAGAACAGTGATGTTCAATGAATTACTGTGTTCCATATATACATGATGATTTTAATTACCTAAGTGGATATGAAAAAACCGAAGCTATTCACAGTTGACATATTCTTTAGCCAGGAACCAGAGCTTCAAGCTCTACTTAGAGCACCACAGTACAGGATTCTATTTACATGTTTTATTTATTTTCATCAAAACAAGTTCGGTCATTTAACACTTTCTGGTTCCCTTGATATTTGTGACTTGTCAAAAGAAATGGGACACTTTCTTCATTAAGTCAAAATTGAGTTATTGGTGCTACTGAAAAAAGGAAACAAAGATGAATAAAATAACCTATTTAATACCAAAAGTTGAAGATATACTTCCATCTAAATCCAAAGGGTAAAGGTATGTTCTAAGAACATGATAAATTTAAAGTTGAACCTTTTCTTTGATGTACAAAGCAAAATATTGTTGTTAGCTAATGCTGGATTTCTGTCAATGAAGTTATTAATCCTCTTGCTCTCCAATATTTTTCACTGATGATACAAAGCAAAATATATATTGCTGTGACTTTTTCTAAAATAGCATAGGAAGCATTTGCTGTTATAATATAAAATGTAAGCCCTTCTAGTTTGTTTTGCAAAGAAGTAAATATTTTCCTGTAATATGTCACATATTTTGTTTGCCTAGTTCTCTTGCATGGCAATCCTGCCTAATTGTTATTATCATCTGCAAATGTCTAAAACTCTAAATCACTGACTAGTTTTAGATCATCTGTTTAATAGTGGATGAGCAACCCTTGGCAGGATTAGTTTCAGGGTGTGGAGTCGATTGAAGGGCTGGTTATTGTGTCATGAGGGGAAGACAGGAAGTTCATAGTAAATATAGATTTGTCATGGAAGTTATTTCTAACACACACAAAATAAACACTCTTTTTTAAAGTAAATTAATATCAAGTTAAGAGATGTTGGAAGTGCCTCCCTCCATTGTTTAAGCATTTCTGGCACCAGTCAAAGAACTTCCCCATTACATTTTGCAGTTCCTTCTGAGTAATGATAGCAGTCATTTTCCTAAGATACACGTTTAAAACCTGAAAGAGTACCAATTGGAAGTAACTTAGTTATCCCATCGTTAGAAGGGTAAATTGTTGCAAATTTATTCTGAAGTCTCTTTGCATCCAGCAACTACGGGGTGAAAAATGTAATGCTTCTAGTAGAATTTGTAATCTGCATATCCCTCGATTAAAATCCTGAGTATATTTGTATGCACTTAAACTTTTATTTTTTCAGAACGCAGCTTATAAAATATTTGCGAATACTGGGCATTGAAGCATGTTAAGAAATAAGATAACAGCAAAATTTTGAGGAAGTATCAAGGAACTACCAAGAAATGAGATAGAATGGGTAAATTTTACCTTTAAAAACGATTTTGCTAAGAAATTATATGCCCAAACATATTCAAGATTTTATTATTTCCCCAAAATTAAAAGCTGTTTTATGTTAAAGGTTAACTTGTTCTGTAAACCTCTGCAAAGTCACTCCTATATTGACCATGTTTTATAGTTAAAATTGTTGACAGGTATGACAAAATACATCCAATTTTTGTTCTGTATAAGGCTCGTTTCACACTGGGACTTGTGGTGAACACTCCTGGATCACTGGTGTCTTACACTGCAGGTATTGCCTACTGATTAGTTAGTGAAGTGGCCTCGAGTAAGGAGGAACTTTTGTTAGTACTTCTAAGCAGGAGGAGGATGACTTTCTACTTCACTTATAAAATCTTCCGTGTTAATCAAATCTAAACTAATGCCTATAATGTATGCAGTATAATGTATAATGAATGTTTCACTGTATCATTGTGCTCAGATATGTCTGCCTGTCTGATGGCAAATCTGCAATGCTGTGTCTGTGATCCGTGTCTAGTGTGAGCACTCTAACTCAAACTAATGTAGATCTGGAGGTGACTGCTGTGAACAGTGACCTTGTCTGTCACATATGGTGAGGATGAGACACTGCTGCATCACAGTGGCTTGGTGAGGCAGTGTAGTGTCCTGGACTGAATGCTCCAATTCAAACAACTGTATCTCTATCAGTGACCGTCTCTGGTGATGGTCACCAGTGTCCCAGTGTGAAACGAGTCTAAGGTCATATCAGATGATGAATGAATAAAATGGTGTGAAATTATGCTCAAATGAGCACAGGATCCATGTTTTTAGGATAAGGGTAAACTGGAAAAAAGCTTTACCTAGATAACTCACCCTAAACAAGATTTGAACTCTTGAATGCAAGGCAGACATGAGGCATACTACTTCCACACAATAGAGGTGTGCACATCCAAATTTCTACATATTCTTTTATTAAGATGAACTGTATAGTGTATAAACAAATGTAATAAAGATTTACATAGTTATACTTTAGCTAAAATAATTAAACAATAAGAAATGAAAAATGAACAATGTTATTTGTAATAATAATAATATTTCCGGGGATGGCCACGTCTTGGTTGTGTTGTTGTTGCCAACGTTTCACCCTACTATGTAGAGCTTCTTCAGGGCTAATGCTTTCTTTGGCAGCACCGCAGGAACTGTGCTGTCTCTTCAACTTCTCGCTTATTTATATCTTGGCCGTAGAGGTTAGAGCCAGCCCTCTCGTTCTCATTGTTATTTGTACTGACGGCTCTGTGAAAGTCAGTTTATTTTAATCTAAAAAATATTTGTTGACTTGACATTTTAACTGGTCGAGAAGACTGCATAACTGGCCGGGAGAGACCGGTGCGGTGACCACATCCCACCTCCAGTACTGCATACCATTTATGATGACTGTGATGGAGGTGGGGGATGCAGTGGTCGGCAGTAGGCCTTGGCTCGGATGGGCTGTTGTGCCACGGGGTTAAGTCTTTCTTACATTTTAAATTGTATTGTTTATGAAAATTTAGATTTTTAACATGCATAACCCTATGAGACTAACATAATGTTGGTTATACTGGGTGGAAGGGAAGTCATTACATTAATTTAAACCAATGATAGATCTCGGTTTTTGGAACACATTTTGCACCTAACGCTTTGTCTCTGATTGTCTCTATGGAGATATTTTAGTTTTGTCGAAAACAAGCTGGCAACACTGCAGATTGTGTGGGTGTCACTTTGAGTAGGTCAGTACATAAACAAATACCAGCCATGTCCTTCCATGTTTACTGTGCGAGTGTAGGCCAATCAGAATTATTATGTTCCAAAGCATTACACCTTGCATTATGTGTGCAAGAGACCAACATGTTTACATCCAGAAACTGGTTCAGATCTGTGACCAACCTCAACACAATGTTGCCAAGTTACTTCATGTGAAAAAGCTATTTGGAGTATTCCTTTTAATTCTTTTAACTGATTTTCGAAACCCTGTGTGATGTCTCATAATTACTACTGAAGCTATGTCAAAAATAAGTTACTCTACGCATGTTACGAGTAACAAACTGTTATCTTTGTACATTCTCATGGAATTACGCCTCCAATTGGGAACAAAATCCATTTATTTTTTCCAAATTGGCTGATCAATGAACAAAATGCCATCAGACTTTTTTTGTTTGTAATGCTTGTATGAAGCACATATTAGAAGGAATTATTCCCTTCCACACGGTATAAGTAATATTAATTTGAATTTCAGCACATTAGTACAGAAAGTCTGCAATATTTATTTTGTGTCTGTAACTTCCTCTTTTATTAATTAATTCGGTAATTATAATTATTAGTGCTTGAAATTTCTTGTAACAGATATATTCTTAAACAGTCTAAGTTTACATGTATCAGTCAGTTATTTCAGGGGGGTTGCCATCCCTATTAATTGGGTAAGTTCTGTTTGGGCCCTCAGGCTGCCACTCCATCATACCATTGGCTATGCATACCTTTTGACTACCACATCATTAGATATTGCAGAACATCAGGTTCCATATGTGAATGCGAGAAAAAAGTATGCACCACACTTACTGTGTCTGTCTGTCATCTTTCTTTGTCATTTGCTGGTGTAAAGATTTTGTAAACAACTCATAGTAATACTGTATATGTTGCATGTTTACCGTTTTGTGGTGGAAAGTGTAAAATAGTTTTGTGTTATATAGATAGCTGCTTCATGTTTCAGAATTGCTTAGTGATATAGTCACGTGTATACCGGATATTGTGTTAATGTTTGTTGACTAACAATTGGTAGATACTCAGGTTTTATGCACTTTTAGTGTTTATAAGAAGTGATGGACCAGAAAGATACCATATACTTAAAATGTTATTAAAATGAAGTGCAGTTTTTGTAAATGTACCATGTTATTCATGAAGGTTTATGATTTGCACACAATGTTTGAACTAAATGTGGAGTGGCTGAGGAGCTCATTCCCAAAAGATTTCTTAATTATTCAAGCAAGGAAAACAAACAAACAAACAAACAAACAAACAAAAAAAAAAAAAAAAAAAAAAAGAAGAAAACATACGAAGAGGGTTGGCCCAATTATGTGTCTCTCTAATTATTTCTGCATATATTTTTTCAGTAGTATTTAATTAACTAATTTTTCAAAAAAATTGCCACCATTTTTGTTTACTATTTTCCATGCTTTTGCAAGTTAAAGCCTCTGAATTGCAAATAAATCCTACTCTACTTCTCTTGAAGCTTTTCATTTGTAGTTATTTATTTATTAGCTGTATAATTATATCAATAGCTTAACTTTTGTGGTCATCCATATCACATGTCACTTGGTGTACTGAAAAATGCCAAGTCAGGTCAAAGTTGGCTTTAGTACTATCAGTTCCAAGCATATAGCAAGAGAGGGGGAGCGGATGTCAGTTTTTAACTTACATAAAATAAGTAAATATTGATGATATTCAAATTGTTCTTAAAATTAATTAGCTATTTTATTTTGGCACTTATTCCTTACTGCCACAGATTTGATACATATGAATCTATAAACTTCAGTGTTACTGTTTAAACTTGATCACTCACCCATCTTGCACTACCATTATCAAAAGAAGAAATAAAATGGCTACATCCAGGACAGTTCAATGCACTGCTCTCCTTCTTTCACAATACTGAAGCTAGAGAAACCTGTTGAAACAATATACGTAGGTAATTGTACAGAAGTGATTTCTCACACGTAAAACTAGTAAAACCATATGGATAGTGTGTGATGTGCTGTAATACAGATAGGTAAATACTCTTTAAAATCTTAAAAATGAGTTTCCGATTGGAAAGAACAAACAAAATAGAGCAATTATTATGGAGGCATGTAGGATGGTTTCCCAGACTACGTCACATATTATTAAACCATGAGTAAATACTGTCACATAATATCTTGATACTATTCACCTAGTAGATGTAATTAATGAAGTACCTATGCACATACTCGTACTTCAGAGCATATTCTGCATTGGAAATCAACAGCTCAGTTTTGAAATTATTTAGACATAAGAGGTTTTGAAAATAAGCTCAGTGCTTACCACTTTAGTCCTGATATTTGACCATAAAGCCTATCATGACTAATCTTCGGAAGCATTTTTCTGATCCATTAATATTTTAGGATATTAAAAACAAGTATAAGAAAATGGTATCAGTTCTCTTCATAGTTTTGAATAAACAGCAACTTTGTTGTCAGCTGTAATGCAGTTTATTTCAAATTCATAGAATATTCAGACATGTTTTTGTAAATATGTCAGTTTTGCAGATAACTGTGAAAAGTATACTTCCCAAAAATGTTACACTCTTTTGTTAATTGATATTAAAATAGCACAGTAAAATAAGAGACACACTCACAAACTTATAGTATTCAGTAGAAGAAATAATTGTGCAACAGTACTAAAAATGCATACTATGTGTAGGTACTATGATTTTTCATTATATGCTTCCACTAACTACACCACAGATAGAGGTATTCTACTTTGCTTGATGTATGCTAATGGCTTCATTGCCAGATGCAAGGCACTAGAAAACAACTTTGCTTGATGTAAACTGAGTGCATAAGACTATACACATTTGAAATTAAGAGTAATTATATAATATTATTGGAGAGGGATTTTGAATTACTACATATTATATTCATAAACACAAGCAATCTTCCTTGCAATGTAGATGGACTTCATATCCTGCACATGTAGCTGACATGATTATTATCTTGAATAGCATTAACACAGAGAGATTGCAAACAAACCTGGAGAAGTTATAAGGTAGTTGCATGACTGGCTCACCATCAACTAAAATTAAATAAAAGTGAAAACAATATAATGCATTTTGGCTTTAAAACTTTGAACAAAAATAGTACACTGCAAATTTGTGAAATTGAAATTAAACCAATATATAGTATAACAGTTGGTGACATTAGGAGAGAAAAAAATAGTAAGTTGGAATGATAAAATGAGTACTATAAACTTATGATAAAACTGGCTAACTGGTCAAAATTCATGTTATTTCCATCCCGTATTTGTCCCATGGTATTTTGAAATAATCACTTCACACATTATGATATGCAGCATTTTTTGCAAGTAATCATTGGAAACATTTATTAACTTGCCCTAGCATTTCAAAATAATTTTGTAAGGCAAAATAAGTAAACAAATAGTAAATATATGGTGCATATGCAATTTTTAGACGATTTTAAAAAGTTTGATGTGACAAATGAAGCATATAAATCTGATATCTACCAATGATTGTTAGTGGCCTACTTTGGTATTGATATTCATCTGTATCAGATGAGATGTTTGCAATAGAGCCAGTGGTATTGCCACTTTAACATAGTAGATAGTGATACCTATAGCTAACATTTCCTAAAAATGTGCACTTCGATACTTCGATAGTCCTGAAACTATCTGAAGAAGGGATCATGCTACTGAATTCTAGTTTAAGATACCAAGTAGTAAGTTATTGTAAGAGGACATTTTCTTTAATGAACTTAAGTGTATGTTTCAAAAGACTTAAAAAAGTATAACAAAACTAATAGTAGGTTAAGCAGTGTTTGTCTACTAAAACACAGTCTTGTTAATAGTATTTTGTGTAAGTGTTTGAGAGAGAGAGAAAAAACATAGTTTCAATTCTATCGTTTATGTAGTTTGAAATAGTAATTACAGGTATGTTTTGCATAAGATGTAATTTTGTTTTTTTATTAACATATCTTGTGTCATCTTCTGCAAAAGAGATACAAACATTTTCAAGCAACATGCTTACTGTATCTCTGTGCAAACCTTTATTCTTGTTATTCTTGTAGTGAAATAATGAATGCAAATGCTGAATTCTTTTAGGTATATATGTTGAAAAAGGCATTATGAATCTAGTTTCTTCTGCACCACTTGTTACAAAAGCATTTATCAGGGTTTCCTTGGAGTAAAAACAAAACACTATGTGAAAAAGGAAATTGTTCAAGAACACTATTTGTAATAATTGTCATGTATTCTGTATTCAAATAAATTTAAGTTGCTTGTTAGTAATGTTAATGTCAAAAGTTCTCTAAGATTTTGGTTTAACAGAGTACAGTTTTAAAATGTTTATACATATATGAAGATTAAAGCACTTCATTTTATGCAGATAGTGTTAATGTTATTTTTAGAGTTACATTCCCTTGTTGATTGCTATACAGCAGCGGTGGACAAACCCCACATATGAGGTTCTGCAATCTGCATGACGCTTGGGATAGGGGACATGAAATCAGCAAGTTTACAACTGTCATGCCAGGCACTGGCGATATGCATTTATTTTAGTGGTGATTATCTTATAGGGAACTCACCACTTGGGCTGTGTTCGCTGCATGTCAATGAAAGAAAATCAGAAGTGAAAGTGGAAGTTGCCATACATAATTGAGCCAGTAAATTATCACTACTTATTTATGAGCTGCATTTTGAATTAACCATGTTTAATTTTGAAAGGAACTGCTCACACTTGTAAGTTAATGCAAACATGGCTTGGATCATAACTGCAATTGATGTCAATTATATATACTTAGTGCTATCTAACATTCAAGAAATATCTGCCCTTAATACATCTGTTTGCAAATCTATTAGTCCCGTTTGGAACTTTATTTCAGCACTTGTAGGATCGAAAGAGAATGGATTTCAAAATATAAAGAAACTGTTTCCTTCTTTTCTGAAATCTTTAAACTATTTTGCAGTGAACTCTAGTTTATAGATTCCAACATACTTCTGCAGATTTTCTTTGCAAATAGGGCCACAAGTCTGCAGACGTTTGAAATAAAAAGATTCTTGATCATTCATCCAATCCAGACATCTAATTTAGTGACAAATGCTTGTATAGCACTGTAGATATCCAGAATATTATTGTATTGTTTTAAACTGGGAACTCACTTTAGAATAGTCTTATATACATTGTCTGTCTTTCACCGCTGAGCAAGTGTCCATGTGGCAGTTGGACGAGAGAGATAAGAATCAATGCCTGGGTTACGCTGCCGCTATTACAATGAAGCCCATGATTACATTCATAATCACAACACAGGTTCTGCTCACGGCTACAGGATATTAAGGAACAGATCCAAAATATTAGAACCCTGTGAAAAGTGGAAGGGATTAGAATACAGTTTTCTATAGCAAGCAGACTTCAGTCAGTGCGTTTTATATTTCTGGAGTAATTAGTACTCTCAGAGATGAAGTCATGCCAGGGGAGGCAGGGACACCACCTATATAGTGTTTTGAAACAAAATGTTTTAAATTAACTAAGAATTAATTAACAGATTTTTATGTAATCCTAGCATTATAAATACGTTATGGTGGTCAAAATTGTTCATTATTGCATTTCTAGCACAGGTGCCTTAATGGTGGTTTAGTATCAATGGTTTAATCTATTGAAAATGTGCATTTATACTTGATTCCATTCTACAGCTTGTGCAAAATGTTGTGACACTGCATATACGCAAGTGAGGAGAAATGCAGAGAAGTGGTAGGGGAACAAGTGACTAGAAGGTTATCAAAACTTGGAAAGTCACATATACAACACATGAACTTATCACTCTCATGGCAGCTGGAAGACCAACCCTCACTTCTCTTTTATACAAGTGGACTGCTCAATACTATTACACATCGTTGCTTCGGGAATGGGGGAATGTCAGGATGTTTCACACAAGCTGTAATTCCCTATTAACCTTCAAAATTCTCATGTCTTCTGAAAAATTACCCTGTTTATTTGACTAGACTGTTGAACCCTCTCCATGTGCATTCTAATGCAGTCAAAGCATTGTATATGCCACCCCAGTTATCACCAGGAAAGAATTGAATGGTTGCATTAGAATGCACATGTTAGAGATGGTTCAACAATGGAACAGTTGTGTCATGAATGCATGGTAGCCAAAGGTGAACACTTTGAAGGCCTTCCCAGAATTACTTTTTAATTTAATTTGCATTGTTCTTACAGCAATAAGTGAGCTTATGTAACCTCTGTGTCTTATCTGCTTCATCCTGTGATTCCTAAACAGTGCATCAGCCGACATTGATCATTTGATAAAAAAATTATCGTCTTTATGAGAACTATAATTACACAAAGTTTGTTGCAGAGGTCCTGAATTGTCTTATGTAGTGCATTGTAAAATATATTTAGTATATAATTGATTAAGCATTTCTTCATCATCAAAACCTTGAGGTACAACTGCCATTGTGTGCTGTATGGTTACTGTAGTACTGTATAACATTTCCTTATGCCTCATGCATATATCCAATGTGTTTCCTTTGTTAACATGTAACATCTAAGGTTAGTCCACTGGAAAATGTGTTGAGTCTTTGTCTATTCACTTGCCTCTTTCCAGTAGATGCAGCAGATATTTCCTGGCAAGTCACCAGTTGGAGAAAAAAGACAGTGGGGTGGGACAATGTCATGTGTCTCTGCAATGTATGGTGTCATCCAAATGCACTTTGAAGCAACTGTAGTATTATCTGTCGATCTCATTCCGTCTGTCGGTGAATATTATAGGAATGCTGAGTAGAGTCAGAAATTTGTATTGAGTAACTGAGATATCTTGCAGAACAAAATTAGGAAGGGCCCAGCAGAGAAAACTGCCAAAGTCTTGAACTTATTCAAGCAAACCATAAGCATGTGAGAAGTTGAAGAAGCCAGTAAATAAAGGAAGTTTGAAAGATTGGTCGGACAGGGACTTCAGTACCATAGTCATGTGAACTGTGCCCCCCCCCCCAAGGGAGAAAGGGGTGAGGCCAAAGAAGACAGAAGCGCTCGATCCTGGAGCCCCGACATAGCAAAGGGCAGGGTCCCTATCATTTACAGTTTGAAGCTCCAGTGGTGTGTAATCTTGGGTAGCTTCATCCCCGCTCTCCAAGGCGCTTGAAGCCAGAGACCGCACTCTCGGGGACGAAGTTTTACAAAGCCCAATTACTCCGTCATGCAGCACCCGAGACACTTGCCGATGTGGATCAGCTCTGAAGGACAAATTGGATGTAGGGTGAAGGGAAATAAGAATGGAGGGGCAGGAAATTCGGGGATGTACTTATCCTTTCAGCATTCGCCTAGCCACCCAGGGAGGTCAGTAAGGCCACGGGAATCGAACCCAGGACCTCCTGAATATGGATCACAGACGCTACCGTTTGAGCCATCCCGCTCGGTAAGTTTGAACGTTTCACCTGTGATGTAATTCAAAAGGAATGTTTTAAGTGTTATCAGAAAGCTACCTGAATGCAATGGATTAAAAAAATAAAAAGATAGTTTTTGTAAAGTAGAACGGCTTACCGATTTACCTACTGCAAACTCGACCTCAGGTTTCGGTTCCTTTACAGGAGGAGAATGATAAGTGGGGGCAAATAGTCATTTTCATCCCAGTGGTTATCTTTACAATTGATGTGTGGGCGTTTTATTGTCACAATATTGAGTTTTCTTTGTTATGAAAGATTCGACAGAGTTTGAGATCTTGAACAGAACACCATCTTAATTATCCGCTGTGTGCAAGGAGCTTGGAAACTAAGAGAGGGTACGTTCAAAAGCCGGTTGCTAAACATACGAGACATGCTGTTAGGTTACGATAGCTAGCGACAAGCTGCACGGGCACACTTTGGTGCTCTTCAAGCTGTGCTCGCCGAATAGTGATAAAGTGTAAGACTGGCATTCTACAGATCGCGCATTTGATTTCCTTTGACCGTCCACCGTGACCAACTTTTCGTGGTTTTCCTTGGTCAGTAGTGTGGAAGCTGGGAGGATATCTTTCCTTAGTTATCCTTTCGCTCCGCTTCTCATGTTTCAGGTGAATTTCCTGGCGGGGCCGGACAGCTGGTGCAGTTCTTGCTCCAAGGACAGAGTAGGTATTCCCCGCGGACAAAAATGACTGCCATACTCATTGAGTAGCTCCATTCGTTGAGTTAGATCTTAGAGTCAGTGCATATCAGGGAGTTCTGCGCGTCTCTGCGATGCATCTGTAACCTGTAGCCTCCTGTAGTTTCTTCACTTCATCCCTTCCTCCTGGAGGGTGGTAGACGCCAATAGATCTTGCGCACTGCGCGAGGTACCTTCCGTTGTATAGGTCCAGCATTCGAGAACAGGTCGTACAGGTTCTCCTGTAGGTATGTTTATCTGCACAGCACCTAGCCGCTTATTGCGACTTTATCTGTACAGTATAAAAGGTGTTCAATTATTTTCAAGCTTTTGTGTCTGTGGGCATGGTTTCTTCCTGCATACATAAGTTTGGATGCAGGAAGGGGGGCAGGAATATGTTTTGGGGTGAGTAAGTATTAGACGATGGGAGAGGCATTACCGTTACCCAAGGGCTTCCTTAGGCAGGCGGTAACTTTTCCTTCTACGGGGTGCTCTGTGGTCGTATTGACCTAGTGCCCGTACCAGTTGGTTGGTGTGGGAACTCAGTTTGGTGTGCATGGTTCGGGATCGCTCCCTCACCAAATCCATGATGTAGGGTAGTCCGGAGTGGTTGTGGAGGATGTAAGACGGGAATCTACGCCCGGTATCATATATTGTTCTTAACGCTCTATTCTGCACAGTCTGCAGTTTGCGTATGGTGGAGGGTGCCGCCGATCCCCAGGCCTCGCAGCCATACAAGATCAATGGCGGGATGATTGCCCTGTAAATGCGTAGTTTTAGGTAAGTGGGCATGGTGGATTGTATAGGTCGCTTTCAACCCAAGCACTATAGAGGCTCGAAGATCGCGCTCCTGTTTACTAAGATGTATCGCATCGTTGGTGCTTTTGAAGCCAGACTATTCCAAGCGCCACTAATAGTGTGGCTAGCGTGGGAAGAAAAATAGAGCGCTTATGGATCATTTCTGTGCACACAACGTTAAATTTAATTTGAGGTTTCATCTGAAAATCAAAAAGGGAATTGAATTATATACAATGCGTACGTGATAGCAGATTTATTTTTAAAATACAGTGTAACGTTTGCTAGTTACGAGTTGTGCTGCCAAAATGCATAAATAATGAATAACAAAGAGCGGAAAAAATTGCGCCTTACAATTTCCCCTTAATGTTGTAATGCTGTTAACATTAGACCTTAGGTATCTATTTTATTATCTCAACGTTTGCCGCACTAAGTGCTTTTTCTAGTCATTACATCACTACGGCACTACATTTGCATAGTTTCCTCCAGCATTCAGTTTCTAGCATTAACTATTGATTGGTGTATTCATTCTCGAAGAATTATATTCAAACACGAATACCCTTTCGCTGATACTGGACTTGAGTAATTTATTGCAACAACAAATTGTGGGTTGTTTTAAATTTAATTTGCACAGAAACCGTTGAATCTATTGAAATACACCAAAGGAAAAAGTTGTCATTTATTCAATTTTCTATGAATATAGCCATAAATCAAGAACCTTCAATCAATAATAATTCAACCAGGCGATGATAAAGTTTTTTGGTAAAAATATTTTTTTTCTAGAAAACTATAAACTTTTCAACATTTTGGTATTAGACTTTCTTGTTATTCACAACATGAGAAATTTGCTGTTAAAGTCTGACGGATCATTTCACTTCCATCCTGTATATGTAAGGTGAAATGGAATTTTTAAGTGGGATACAATATACTTTCTCCAGTTGCTATACGTAGCACAGAAAGGAAGCAGTTGGTAGTTCAGAAGTACAGAAAACTGGACTGAGAAAAACCAATGAGTCATATACAAAGAATGAGAACGAGGGGTTTGGGCTGCAAGATACAATGAATGAATGCCTTGTAATATTGATTACAAAGAGATCTAACTAGAGGAAGAGCTAACAGGGAAAGGTATAGAAACTATTAATAAAAATAATGTAACGCTTTCATGTTAGCTCAGAATATAATAGTGTTTTAGCGTAACATACACGTTGGTTCAAAGCAATCAAAGTTTTACAATATTGTATGGTAAACAATTATTTATGAAAATGTGTGAATATGTGAGTTTATTGCCCAATAATGCATCATTTTTGCAACAGAGAAACCTTCGGTTTGTTAAAAGTTATATCCTGCAGATGACCTGCATTTCTCGGACAGTTTGTCATCCTAAGATATAGGTAGATAAAGGGCCTTTTTTTAACATTTCAATTGAAATATTATCTTTGCTGCGTATATTTCTTTAAGGTCTACAGGAGAACAGACAATACAGTTCCAGCAAGATGGTACCTTCTCACATATTGCTAGGATTTCCATGGTAGCTGCACATCACTCTTGGGATTCAGTCATAACGAAAAAAATCTGATGTGTTGCACTCACATGACTTTCTCTGCTCTTGTACTAACCATTCTTACAAACTCTTACTCCTATGTCTTCTTCGTGTTAGTTGAGATAAACATTTGTACAAATTATCTTATTGCTTATTTCCTTGTGGATGCAAGGGGAATATGATAATACAGTAGGCTTTGTGCGATAGTCAATCTTTTAAAGCGTTGGATTCCCGTTCTCTTTACACGCTTAACATATAAACAAATGAACAACGATGTTCCATTTCACCAAAATTTTTAAGTTTTCCGAAACTGACATAAATAACAAAGAATATCTCCGAAATGGTTCACTCTACAAAAAAATTATTTAGACATAAATTGTGTATTTTAGCGAGATCTACATTTTTTGTTGAGTAAGATTTTGTCTATCTCTTACGGTTTACGAGTTATTCAAAAGTCATCCAGAGTAAACATGACTACATAGGCTATAGCCAGAAAATTCAAAATATACATTTCATTTGTCGTACAAATATCTTAAACATATGGCGTTTTAATCAAAATCGTTAGAGCCATTTTCAAGAAAATTAAAATTTTCTAAAAATTTTCCATGTAAAGGGTAGGTTAGGGTGGGGGTATTTTCTTCAAAATCTTCGTGTCGCGTCCTTGAAAGACCTTAAACTTAAATACTAACTTTTCGTTTTTGAGTTATGCTGTCCACAGACTGACACACTCACAAACAAGCACATACATGGACCTTTTTCTAAAAATGCCGTTTTTGGATTCAGGGGTCTTAAAACATATATTTCCCGTGAAATCTCGACATCGAATTTTTGGTTGGAATACAATACTTCCTCTACTTACCAGTAGAGAAAGTAAAAAGGAGAAATCGTTTCTTCCAAGGTCCCCAGATTTTTCTCCCTGTGACTACTCTTTCTCTGGTTATTTTAAGGGTGATCCACAAACCCTTGAACACTCAAAGGGAAGGTAATGCTATTCTAGTTGAGATGTTATGAATGTGGTTCGACGAATATGCATCGTAGGATGGCAGATTGTCAACGCAAAATGAAGGCCATTTGTGGAACGTATTTAGTTTTCAAGAAATTGTTTTCCTGTGTTTTCGGGTAAATCTTTGACTGGGACAATTTGAGGGAGACCGAGCGAATCGAAGGGTGTAAGCCTTGAAGAAGAAGAAGAAGAAGAAGAAGAAGAAGAAGAAGAAGATGATGATGATGATGATGATTTTCCTGTTTGCATAAAATGGATGTGTTGGCATTACTGTCATATATTTTTTAATTTACATAAATGCTGTGATTCAATGACAATTTGCGGAGGAGGACTTAGCACCTGGATCGAAAGGTGATCTTTTGTGCCTACGCTCCTGACGGGTCACCCTCCGGGAGCATGGATGAGGTGAACGGATCTTAAGGTCGACGGGAACATTGCCACGACAGAGCAGGTGACAGAGTCCCTACATTTTCCCAGTTAGAAGCACCCCGGCGGAGGCTGTCTTAGCTTCCTTCCCCCCCCCCCTCCTCTGGGGCTTGTACCATCCCTTGGGGGCCCGGAAAATTGATGGCTCGCCTCCCAATCCGGGTGACGAGATTTCCAGAGATTTCCCTCGTGTTGCTGCCGCGACGCTCGCCGGCGCTTCCAACCCTGAAAGAAACTAACGGGATCCAGGGTGAAGTGAAATGACTAATGTAACAAAATGGAGGGACAGGAAAACCAGAAGATATCTCTTCCAGCGTTCGCCTTGCGACCTTAAAAAAAAAAAAAAAAAAAAAAAAAAAAAAAAAAAAAAAAAAAAAAAAAAAAAAAACATGGTTTAGGAAGGTTGATCACGAGGATAGAACCCGCGACCTCCCGTTGTCGCCTTAGCCATCCTGCACCGTAATATTGTAAGTAATGTTCATATATTATAACATTGTAAAATGTAGTTTCATTGAATCAAGCTGTGTAACATTTTAAGTACATTATTAATTTTATGTAGGTCCAGAAGAGTTGTGAGAAACAAAACGCCGACACACATTATTATCAGTTATTATTACATATTATTATACATTGATCTCACAGTATTGTATTGTCTGTTTACGTTTTGACATCACGAAATGTCATGAACACGTGTCAGTTGAAACTTGTGTTGAGGTGTTTTGACCTTGAGCTTCTACAAACGTGTCTGTGAACGCCCTCGTTCACCTCAGCCGCTGCTTTCATGCGCTTAAAACATGTTAATTTATTGACTATTCCCATGAACTTCACACAAATTGGCATTGAACGTCTAAGTTCAATAGCCGTCACATTGACTTTTCAGCAAACTAGTGTTACAAAGGTAAGCTACGTTATGCTCTCGAAGTTTCAACTTATATACATTTATCATAGCTGAAATGATATTAAAGCGTTTTCAATCTCTAAAAAGTGAAAATAACGCTATTAGGCATTAAAACATGTGTACTCTCACATAGTTTTAGCACTCATTTTCCAATTCACAGATATTCCTTATATAACTGTTAATACAAACATAATATGCATTGCATTCACATTACTTTCTCTGTTCACTTCTAAAAACCATTTCAGCAAAAGCTATTCTTTTATCTACTTCGTTTTTTTTCTATACTACTTGTATTTAGTTTGTTTACCGAGCGGGGTAGCTCAGGCGGTAACGTTTGTGGCCCGCATTCAGGAGGTCGCGGGTTCGATCCCCGTGGCTACGCACTCTGATAGGGGTTTTTACGTGGTTTCCCCATGTCACTTAGGTACATTATTTCATGCCACGGTTTCCTTTCATTTCATTCCCTTGTCATCTTTAAGGTGATGCAAGTTCCAGCAGGACCTCCTAAATACCGGACCTGACACAGTGATTCAAGATGGCGGCCTATGTGGTGGGAACTACTTATAAACAACTCGTCTACAGGCTAAGGTTTCAACGCAGTAAAATAAAAATATTGTGTAATAACACGCCTATTTTGTGAATATGGGCTGTGTTAAACACAAAAACACTGTCTTAAACATAACCTCAAGTAAACAAAAAAGGATGACATTTAATATTAAACGATAACCCATGGGCAATGAAATATATAACCTTAAATATCATTCATGCAATCTACAGGTCTACATGCCATTATGTAACTGTATTACACACTCAAATTACAAAGAAGATAGACAAAACTGCAAGCAGCATGTTACTTAAATAAAACAGAAGTGTTGACATTGAGTTGACTCAATTATTAATCATTGTTTACACTGTTTGTGACACTTGTACAATGTACATAATGTTATATACCTACACAAAACATACTATACTGGATGACTGATACACAAATGCTGCCATTTAGAATAATTAGCTACCTATTAAATTCAAAAGCTTTAGGGTGGAAATTTGCTTTTACTATTACTGAAAACTTTTGATTACTCAGTTTGCAACAACATATTACTCAGCACTTCATGACACTTTATTTTACAGGGGGAATCCACAAAAGCAGATGAAATATTAAAAATAATAACCGTAAAACAGCACTGTAAATGAAATACATATATGAAATACGTAACCTTAAATCAGCATTGTAAAGCAACTTTGTGTTAGGTTAGGTTAGGTTAGTGTTGTATATGATTGGGGTGACAGGGTCCTGTTATTGAAATATTTACAATTTGGGCAGTGTTTATGCAATCATTTCAACGTAAATGCATTAATCAATCATTGTAGCATATATTACACTCGTTTATACACATTTATTAGCTAAATATCCGCCGCATACGCGAAATAAAACCACTTCATCGCACGTACGAAATTTTCTCATAAATAAAACACGAAGCTTGAGCGCACAATAAAACGTACAAGATCGTAATCAGCAATAAAAGCTGCATCCATTGCACTGTTTCATTCGTTTTCTCGAGCGGCCGATTTTGTAAATATTTACCAGACTTTGCTATAGTCTACAGTTTTACATGCAGCAACATAACACATTTCGGTAAGTGTAGGTCGTTTGTACTTGGCCGTGTACGCGAAACAACCAAGTGTTGACGCATACTTGGATCAGCTAGTCGAAGCGATGGAGGGGTTATTGCCAACCGAAGATACAAAGCCAGATAGTAAGCCTTTAAACTACAGCTACACATTTAAATTACAAAGACAAAAGATAATGTATAAATACGAGCAGCATACTACTTACATGAAACAAACTGTTGGTGTTGCAGATGCCACTAATTGAGTTCACTCGAAATTATTGTCTTTCACTATTCACACTATTCACCATGTTATATATATGTATATACAACGGCAACTAACACATAACGCTGCAATTTATAGTAATTAAATACTGAATTTGGAAGCTTTACATTGTAATTTACTTTTGTTTTAACTGTAAGTTTCTGATTTTTAATTTGCATCCGGGAATGCAACAGTTACGGGGCATTGTCATGTTTGAGGTTAGGTTGTAGTATGACAACAATAACATACACTACTGGAACAGTTTTTCTTCAACAACCACTCACCACTGTAATCGTGACACAAATTGTACTTGCAAACAGATAAATTAACCACACTATACGGCTAATGTAGCCATAGTCCTAGATGGAGCACAATAAACATGAACACGTGGTTAAACACACGGCACAGTCAACACGTTATTAGGTTTATTCCCGTTCCCTATACTGCCCAAATAAAACTTTTGAAACACTCGCTTTGCTAATATGAAGACAAACTTACCTAGGAATTATTATAACAAACAATAACTCGAAGGCATAGAAAATAATACGAAAAACAGCGTGTGGAAACACCTCAGAAATCACTCCCACTAGCCGACGCCATTTTTGTACAACTGGGATGCCAGGGTCAGGTCCGTTAATCTAGAGGGTCCTGGTTCCAGGCATATAGTGTGGGCAGTGTCGGGCAGATGGCGTGGATGATTGCGCATGGTAACTGCTATTCTCGGCGCTGGGTGGCGTCTGGTGGCCCTTGTCCTCCGTCGAGGGGGGGACGGGACGCTTCGTGTGATACAGCCTCGGACTCTCGGTGTGATGCTGGCTGCTTGGCGGGGCCTAGCGCCAGGATGAAGACATCTCAGCACTGGTTAGGGACTTCACGCGTCTCTGGTGGGCCTGTCTAGCTGCGGGCCAGATAGCACCCCTTCGGTTCCCTCATTTCATCCCTGCCTCCTGGGGCGTGGTAGCCACAATCGACCTGTGTAGGTCGACGTGAGCGAGGTGTCCCCCTCCGTACCGTACCCTTTACCTTACCTTTAGTTTATGTTTAAACTACCTGGTCATATTACGATGGAACTGTTAGAAAATAGATACCTTGTGGACCAGTGTGTGGCGCACAGGTCTTATCCCTTTACCATCTACCGTCATGGCACAGAGGTCTTAGTGCTAATATATATAATATATATAAATATAGGTATTGCATCTCTGCTTCTACATATGATGGGCAGATGGCAGCTCCGACGTACCTCTGCTTCTACGTGTGCCTGGTAGATGGCATTAGGGTGCCGTGCAGTCTACATGCTTTCATTATCATTATCAGCGGTTAGATGGCAGAACATTTGCTATTATTTATTTATTAGACTTACGACGGAACTTAGAAGCTTGATATTAAACCTCCACGATCACACTTAGTTTTAATGGTTTTTAACGAACATAAAAGTCACATTGGGGTCTTACGGATCACTCGCTTTATTTGACATTATTTGATATATTGCGAGCATAACTTGCAATTATTTATTATTTATTTAGTATATTGAGTCAAGCACTCATTGAGATATATTACGTACATACATACTCCGAAATAAATACAACTAGAACAAACTATAAAATGAATTCTCATTTACAAGTACAATTTTTATTTGTTCTTGTGTCAGTTATAATCGCCGTCACGAATGAAGGCGGCTGCGCAGAAAACAAATATTCTACGTCACTCACGTGTTTTCTAGTTAATCAGGCGTATCTGTTTTAGAACGTGTGTGAGAGTATTTGTCAAACAGTTCAACAGTGAAATTAAATAATTTCGAACAATAAGTTCGTTAAGAGTTCCGAAGAAAGAAGGGGGAAAAAAGTTCCAAAATTCACAGTCAAGACAGAGAAATAGTATAATGTGTACAAATACCTCCTGAGAAAGATGGGAAACAGTTGCAACGCAACACTTCCCCTATTTTCCCTACGTTATATGTCATTTACCGCCACCGTTCCTGACGGCTACTTTAGTTTTGCTTGGTGTCAATAATAATTATATGATTACATTTTTTAGGAATATATCGCATCAAAAAGTGTGGCATCAAGGAAATAAAGTTTCATGAATAATTTAAAATTGAATTTGCACACTCAATTTGCACATGCTAAGGACATCTGTACCCTATGTTCATCTTCGGTCTGGGTGGCTCAGTTAGTTAGACCCTGGCTGGTGATGAAGGCAATTGACGCTCATGCACCGCCATACCATCAGTGAACCACCTCCTGTGGGCACTAGATGTTTTGGACCATTTCCGTATTCTTCTTTCGCTACTCCATACATTTTCCATTGGAACCAAAAATGTTAAACTTACTTTCCTCTGAAAAACAATCACCCTTTTCCAGAAGTCTGATGCTTCATTCCGGTGCTCTTTTGCGAAATTTAGCAACTGTGAGAAACAAACGAATGTATACTTTGCACTAGAAAGTATTTTGTTTATTTTAAAATGTACACCAATGTGATGTCTTCGACATTTCTTTCTCTTTGCATTGCCAAGAGATTAAAAAAATGAATTGCCATTTGAGAAAAGTATAAGCATTGGAAGATTCAGACTAATAACAAGAAATATCTCCAATATGGTGCACTCTATTATCGAATCAATAAAACAAAAATGCAATATAACCGGCATGTCACAACACGTGCTGCACAAATATGCATTATACACGCATATCGTGCTAATACATACACAGACACTCAGACACACACACACACACACACACACACACACACACACACACACACACACACACACACACACACACACACAAGGAAGCATGATTTGTGTCTTTTACATTTTTGTGTAGTAAGATTTTATCTATCTCTCACGGTTTACCAGTTATAACAAAAGTAACTCAGAGTAAAGAGGATTTCTGAGGACATTTCCAGAAAATCAAAGATACACATTTAATTAATCATTAAAAGGTCTTAAACATATGGTATTTTAAATCGTTAGCCCTTTTTGATAAAGTCAAAATCTTTTTAAAGTGTTCCAGTAAAGGGTTATCTGGAATTGGGAAGATTTTATTGAAAATCTCCCTGTCGTATCCTTGGAAGATGCTGTATACAGGTGGAAGGGAAGTCATTACATTTCTTCTAATATGTGCTTCATAGAAACATTACAAACAAAAAGTCTAATGGCATTTTGTTCTTTGATCAGACGATTTCGAAAAACTAAATGGTTTTTGATCCAACTTGGATGCGTAATTCCACAGGAATGTATGTAGATTAACAGTTTGTTACTTGTAAGATGCGTAGAGTAACTTATTTCTGACATAGCTTGGGTAGTAATTATGTGACATCACACAGGGTTTCGAAATAATTAATCACTTAAAAGTTGTGAAGCAATACTCCAAGTAGCTTTTTTACAGTAAGTCGACAACGTTGCGTTGAGGTTGGTCAGGGAATAGAGCTGGTTTGTGCATGTAAACATGTGGGGCACTTTCGCTTTCGCTTTAATGTTTTGGGAGCTAACGCTTGTGATTGGCCTACACTCGAACAGTAAACACAGAAGGGCAAGGCAGGGTAATTGTTTGTGTTCTCAAGAAGCACCGTTACTGTGTTTGTTTATGTACTGAGCTAGGGAACGTGACACCCACACAATCTGCAGTGTTGCCAGCTTGTTTTCGAGAAACCTAAAATATCTCCGAAGTAAATGGTCAGAGACTGAAATGTAAGATACAAAATGTGTTCCAAATATCGATATCTATCACTGGTTTAAATTAATGTAATCACTTCCCTTCCACCCTGTATACTAGCTACCAAGTGTGGCATTTAACCGACTTTTTGTTTTCGAGTTAGCTGTTCATGGACAGCGCACATTTTTCTAATTCATGCGGGTAAAAATGAGTCGCATAAGAACCTTATAGATGTTGCATGACGTCAAGGGAACACTCAAAGATATAACCATGAATACTTAAAAATGGCCTAATGTTATAAAAGAAAAGTATTTGGTTTAAAGTGTACACTTCGAAGAGCTCTATCTTGCTTGGGCAGTGCACTTTTGTCTGTCACTTATAGTTAACCAACTGCAACAAATTATAGAAATTCGTTTAAATGAAGAGAACTTAATTAGGTAACCTCAGAAAACTCAGGCTGTACGTAGTATACATATACTATAGTATATAGTATACTATACATAGTAGTCGTACAAATATATCTTAATCAAAATCGTTAGAGCTTATTTTTATAAAATGAAAAATAAGTAAAATTTTTCAATATAAAAGATAGTTTGGGATGGAGAGATTTTTTTTAAAGTCTTAGCCTGGCATGCTTAAAAATATTTGAATTATGAATTTTTGTTTTTATGCGAAGTTTCATTTTTGAGTTGTACTGTTTACCATTCATAAGCGGTGCGCATACGTGGGCTTTTCCTAAAAGTCCTTTCGGAGGGGGGCCATAATGGATATCAAGATAATTATTTATGATGAAATCTTTAAGCTAAATATTTGGAATACTTCTTTCTCTGCTACTACAGATAATGGCAGGGAAAGTAAAAATAAACGAAACGAAGAACAGTAATTGTGTTCTTATGATCATAAAAATAAAATACTTAAATGTTTGTAATAGTTGTTAATTGGATCGAGTTCACGTAAATCTACTATCAGACATGCTTAAAATATCCAAAAAGGTAGCTAATTTTTAGGTTCAGCGTTTTTCCATGTTAGAAAAGATTCAACGTATTTTGTTAGCTTCAGTTTACTTGCTGCAGTGTGCTGACACAGTGCGTTTATTCTGCTTTGTATCTACTGGAGCACATAATTCCAGCCGGTTTTGTGCTGTATTTGCAGCGTTGGTTCATCGTCCTTTTTTGGGAGTGATGCAAGTAGATTTGGGACGGGCGAAAGAAAGATTAAAAATAGAAGGGTGAATCGAGGGAAGAGGAATAATGAGTTTGCCCAGTTGGCTTTGTGTTTCTGTTTGGAGTCATTGTCTGAGTGATGAGAAAACAAAATTGGCATTTGTTTCCGCAATGGGACCGCCACAGTGAGAAGCGACACTACGAGTAATCGGTGGAATGGTGCACTGAACCGTAAACAAAAGAGTGGGTCTATCAGTGTGTACCCGCATTGTGTCAGAGGAAAATCGAAAAAGCAAACGCTCGCTTAGTTATGGTACAACTACTGTAATTGGTCGAAATATCTCGAAATTTTACCATCAAACGCGGGGACCACCGACGGGTCTGTGCCATGCACTTGCTGAAATAATCGATCAAGTGTATTTGAGTGTATTACCGCTAGATGGGTGGCGTGATTCAGCCATGGACTTGATAGTTAGGCTGGTGATCTCACCGTGTTCACAACAATATGGCCACTACTGCATCATATGCGAGTGTTATTTTAGGACTGCTGGCTTCGTATTGTTACCGCTTCCCGTCTGTTTTGGCAATTCCAGATAGAAAAGGTGAGTATTTGAATAGTGTTACACTACGTTAACTTCTCTATGTTACAAAACATTTGACAGTCGACTGACTTACAATGCTGTTTTACAAGGGGGAGTGGTTCATCGCAGTATTCTCTAGAAGCAAACTGCTGATAGACTAGAATGGCTTCATTTTTCAAAGATTACCACAGCTTAGACCTAAACGAATTTCTGTGTACAATAGCGTTGTTCCGTTAAATGCACAAACACTTCACTTGAAGTTAGTGCAACAGCGCACGTGTTAATGTTACGTCAGTTGTTGATGAGATTGTACTTCCTGTAGTGAGCTTTGCATTTCCGGATCGTTCTGGGATATTAGCTCTGCGGTCTGACTTTATTTACCTTGTTTGCTTTTATTTAGTTTATTTCCAGGCTAAAAGTTACAGCGCAATGGTGTCGTTGGTTACGAAATTTAAAATTCGCGCTTACTTAGAACTAGGTGAACCTGGGATCATCAGAAATAGTAATCTTTGGTACTGTGAATTAATTTGGTTTTATTATGCAGAAGTTAAGTGTCGATAAAACAGATTGTAATGTGCTGACTTCAGTGAGAGATTTTTACCTTAACTACCGCTTACTCATGGTAGGTACAAGAAATACTTTTAGCATTCAACTCAAAAATTTGGTATCAAAACATATTTTAGTCTTTTTTGTGTATTAACGTCCTCCTACGCAATGTCATACAGGACGATGAAAGAATGAAATGGGTAAAATGATGCTCAAAGGAGCCCGAGGTCCATAGAGCTTAAAATTGCCCAACATTCATCTTCTCAGGAAACCCTCGGAAAAAACCTTATCCGGTTAACTCTCCCTAAGCGAGATTCGAATTCGGGATCTCTTGAATGTGAAGCAGACACGCTACAACCACACTACAGAGGTGTATGAATACTCAACATCGTATTTAATCCCAACATATTTTAAGGACGAAACGCATACATTTTTACGAAATCTATCTCACAATTTTATTTAAAATGTCATATGTTTGAGATATTAATACGGCTAATAACATGTAGGTAGGTATATTTTTTATTTTCTGTAAATAAATAATCTGTGAAGCCCTCTTCACTTCAGTTGTTGTGTAACGAAAAACTGGCAAACCTCAAGACATAAGCGCTTAATATAGGAAAACTGCAAAGCATGTTAAAATACTCCGCATTTGGTATTAAGGTTAGCCTATATAATATCTAATACTCCTCGTACGTTTACATTTTTCTGCTTCATGTTATAGAACAGGTTTGAAACTTTAGTGTGCAATGCTTTTTATTTTTGCTCAACATGAGCCGTTACTAAGGTATTAGATAAACATTTATTTTGAATGTTGATTCCACATGTGTGTAACTAAAGTGGGTGAGAAATTACCTTGTGATTGGCACACGCTTCTATGAGCCAGCCAGTTGAGGTTGTGATATCTGGCGGAGCAATAACTTCAGGAAGAAACTCCAGGAAAGTGCTGATTACGCACATGGCAAGCCCTCCCGCAGTCGCCGACAAGAGCTCATGTCAATCACAAGATAATTTCTCACCGACTTTTTTTATAAGACAAAACATTCATGGTGAATAGTTGAACGTGGATATACTTTTAAGTAGTAAGTGTATAAAGAATATTGCATGGAATTTGGATAGGACTCACTCCTGCCACTATTGCATATCATTTTTTAAAATTGTTTGTTAACCTATGCTAATTTAAGTCTGCAGGAAAGCTTTATTTCTGAGTTATCATTAGTTTTTCTATAAGAACAATGAATAACTGACCGAAGATGTCAAATGTTTATTATGATAAAGTGCTTTTTAAGCCAGTCTAACTTATTTAGGCCAAGTTCGTCGTATATCAAGTAACCCTCCGACCACCAAATGATTTGTCTGTGTTATATACGTACATGATTATTAATAGAAGTTTGACTTGGAAATTCACTTTCTGAAATAGGACTTTCAGATCTGTTCCTTATCGTCTGATTTGGTAGAGCGTGGGTAAATAATTAAACATTCTTACGTTCTTTAATGATTATCTATATTAAGAAGAGGAAGTATTGTATTCCACCCAAACACTTTGATATCCAGATTTACTGGAAATACATGTTTTGAGGATCTCTGAATAAAAACAAAACATGTTTAGAAAGAGAAAGTGCCTGTATATGTTAAAGCATTACTCAAAAACAAAAGTTTGGCTATATATCAAACTTCATATTTAAGTTCAGCAACTTCCAAGTACACAACGCAAAAATTTTCAAAACAGTTCCCCCATACTAGACTATAATTTACATGTATAACATTTCGATGATTTTTCTTCAAAATGTCTGTAACGATTTCTATTAAGACATAGGTAATTTAAGATATTTGCTTGACAAAAATGTGTCATGATTTTTCTGCTAATAGCCTTCAAAGTCGTCTTCATTCAGAATGGATTTTACGTAACTTGTATACCATAAGAGTTAGACATAGAAAAAAAAAAAAAAAGATTTCACAATTTGTCAGTTATATTTTTTGTGGGATTTACCACTTTCAAGACATTATTTGTTATTGCTTTAAATTTTCAAATACTTTTCTGAGTAGGAAGTCCTTATTCATTTTTTTATAAACTGGCCATGCAAAGAGAATGGAATTTCAGTCATTCATAGCGAGCAGCCTGACATTTAACCAACTTTACGTTGTTTTGGTTATGTTGTTCTCTCTCTTTCTTTCTCTCTCTCTCTCTCTCTCTCTCTCTCTATCTATCTCTCTCTCTCTCTCTCACACACACACACACACACACAAACGGACCTTTTCCTAAAATTACTTTTTGGATTCGGGACCTCAAAACGTGTATTTTCAGTGAAATCCCTGCATCGAATTTTTGGGTGGAATGGAATACCTTTTCTGTCTTCTATGTACGTGGTAGAGAAAGTAAAAATTTCACGAATTGTTTGAGAGATATAAAATGTAAGTATTTTAAATGCACTCATCTTATTTAAAAATCTGATGTGTTGCATTCACATAATTTCTCTACTCTTGTACAAACCATTCTCACAAACTCTTATTCCTATATCTTCTTCGTGTTAGTTGAGATAAACATTCGTACAAATTATCTTATTGCTTGTAGGTGCAACGGGAATATTAGAATACAGTAGGCTTTGTGCGGTAGTCAAATTTTTTAAATCTTTGAGATTCCGTTCTCTTTGCACGCTTAACATATAAAAAATGAACAACGATGTTTCATTTCGCGAAAGTTTCAATTTTTCCGAAACTCACACACATAACAAGGAATATCTCCAAAATGGTTCACCCTACAAGAAAATTTATTTAGACATAAATTGTGTATTTTAGCAAGATCTACATTTTTTGTATAGTATGATTTGGTCTATCTCTAACGGTTTACCAGTTATGCAAAAGTCGTCCAGAATTAATACGACTACAGGGGCTATAGCCAGAAAATTCAAGATATACATTTCATTTCTTATAAAAATATCTGGAACATATGACATTTTAATCAAAATCGTTAGAGCCATTTTTAAGAAAATCAAAAGTTTCGAAAAATCTTCCATGTAAAGGGTAGTTTAGGGTGGGGCTGTTTTCTTCAAAATGTTCGTGTCGCATCCTTGAAAGACATTAAACTTAAATACCAACTTTGGTTTTTAACCGACTTTTCGTTTTTGAGTTACGCTGTCCACAGACTGACACACAGACACACATACAGACCTTTTTCTAAAAATGCTTTTTTTTTTTTTTTTTTTTTTTGGATTCAGGGGGCCTCAAAAATATATTTCCGGTGAAATCTCGACATCAATTTTTTGGGTGGAATACAATACTTCCCCTACTTACCAGTAGAGAAAGTGAAGTGTTTGCAGCGTGAACAACGGAGGGGGGCAGTTCCAACATTCTAGTTGTTAGATATAGGCGGGTAATTTACTTTCCTTTTTAAGTTTTTATGTTACGAGTGTTAGAAATAAATAATAGACGTGCTCTATTATTTCCTGTGTCTTCCTGTCGCGCGCACAATTGACAAAGCAACTAGCTTCGCCGGTCGGCCTTCTTCTTTTTTTTTTTTTTTTTTTTTTTTGTGCAAGGTGAAGACCTGCTGCGGTACCGCCTGAAGCACCCATGCTTTCCGTGGTGAAAGTGGAAAGGGCACTGCCGCACACCACGAAACCGGTCTCGCCAATTATACTAATTCACCCGCTAGAAGCATACCTGAAAGATGAAAAAGAAAAGAAAGAAATGGAAAGGAAATCGTGGTAGTTAAGGAACCACCTCAGCATTCGCCTACCTACCCAAGGTCAGAGTAGGTGGTCGCCTGGAATCGAACCCGGGGCCTCACACGTTACCGTGAGGCCATCTAGCTTGGTCTACTTACCCTAAGCACTAGAGTAAATAAGTATAAAATATATTACATGGCTATATTATGGAATGCAGCATTGTTCTGCATTCTTCACTACACGTGGTTAGGGTACGATGGGAAATCAACATGATACCACTTGTAATTGATTGGAAGAAATAACCTAAAAGGTGATGCTTCTCTGATAGAACTTGCCTCAATTAATATGCATTTGTTTGCAAATATTGCAATTTATTATATATTAAACAAAACTAATGCAAATAATTCCTATGACTCACTCAACCGAGCGGGATCACGGTAACGTCTGTGGCCCGCATCCGGAGGTCTAGTGTTCGATCCCCATGGTCGACCTTCCTGACCCATGCATTTTTTTCGGAGGTTTTCCCGGATCGTCAGGCGAATGCTGGGAGAGATTTTCATATCCTCAGAATTTCCTGTCTCTCCATTTCGCTACATTAATCACTTCATTTCACCCTTCATTCCGTTAGGCTTCTTTCAGGGTTGGAAACGTCGGCGAGTGTCGCGGCAGCAGCATGGCAGAGGAACAGAAGTGTTCTGGAAATCTTATCCCCCGGATTGGGAGGAAAGTCACTGGTTTCCGTACCTCCTATGATATGGTACAAGCCGAAGGGGTGGGGGGAGCTATGCCAGCTCCACCGGGGTGCTTCTAACTGGGAAAATGTAGGGACCCTGCCACCTGCTCTATCGTGACAACACTCCGGCCGCGCTTAGGATCCATTCGCCTCATCCATCCTCCCAGGGGGTGCTCCGTCAGGAGCATAGACACAAAAGATCGCCTTTCGGTCGAGGTGGTAAGTTCCCATCCGCCAGTTGTCATTGAGTCATGACTGACTTAAAAAATGAAAGGTGACACGGCAACCTGCCACTATGCGACGTTTATCGAGCGAGGTGATGCCCTGGTAACGTGTTTGACTCTTATTCGAGAGGTCGTGGTTCTGATCCCTGTGGCTGACTTTTGTGATTCATAGTTTTCTTCGGGGGTTTCCCCGGTCGCTAGGCGAATGCTAGGGTGGTTAATTACGTCCTCTGAATGTTCTGTCCCTCCATTTCATCTCAGTTCTCTTTCACTTCACTACTCCTTTCCCTCCACCTTTATCCGCTTGACTGTTTCAGGGCTGTAGTGTCAACAGTAGTCTTGGTGCTGCATGGCAGGGGATATGCTCCCTGTAAGCCTTTGTCCTCCGGATCGGGGGCGGTTTCCGAGTCCTTAGCCCTCCAGTGGGATAGTAAGTCTGCAGGGAGGAAGGGAGCCGATTGTACACAGATAGTAGTAGACATCGAATTTCTCATGGTCTGCAGGGGCATTTATAGGACATGTCCTCTGATATTGGTCTCCACAATTTGAAAGGGAACATGCTACCTCCCCTCTCTTCCAGTTGAGGGAGGTGGTTATACCTATTCGTAATTAGCCAATGAATTGACAACACGAGCATAGATATGCTCTATTGGTTAGATATAGAACACAAAGCATGATACGCACCTACGAGGTGACAGTGTCAGCCAAGAAAATGAAAGCGTGACGTAATAAGGTAAGGAATGAGGTGTCCATGATTTCTTTCCGTGCAGTCTGTACGAGCTGCGATGGGGAGTCTCCATCTATAACTTATACGGACCCTGCCCTCTGCGGTTGTGTCTCCTGGTTCGGCCACCCTCTGTCTCCTCTCACCTCACCCCTTTCTCACGGTACAAAGGATCTTCTCTAGGTCGCGGAGTTAAGTCCTACGTCATACCTCATCATGCGTGGCTAACGAGAAGGACAGGCTACGGCACGAATGGTAGTCTGATACATTGCTAACATTATATACCATCATGATAAAACTATCTTTTGTATAACTTCGACGAGCAGTTTTTTGGTTGTTTAGAATATGGATGTATTAGACGATTGTGGTTTTACTTAATTGGGTCATGACTGGGCTAGGAGAATTACATCACTGCAGTTCGCGCCGTAGCCTGCCTATTTCGTTAGCCATGTCATCATGTCAACCTTTGCGTGAAGTGGCAGCTTTTGTTTGTCTAGCCATTTTGAGTTTCTTTTCTAGGAAGTTTTGTTCAGTCGGTAGAGCATTGGTTGCTGTGTGAGGAATCCCAGTTGTATTTCTCAAAATGTTCCTCGGTATGCCCAGAGTTTGGTGAGCTATGAGAGTGCTATGGTTATGGTTAATTTATAGCCAATTCGCACAAAATAAGATTTCACTGTGCGGCAGACCACCAAGTCGTAGCAATTATGACAAATTAATCCGGTAGCATAACTACGTAACATTAATAATAAGTGACACAAAATTATATACAATATATTTCCGAAACACTTTCCATGATGGAGCGCGAATGGAGGCGAGTAGCTCGAGAAAATATGGATTACCTAGGTGAATGACCCTACAATTAGACAAATCAATGAATCGTCTTCCAGCTGGCAATGACATAAACAAGCAGAAGTGTAAAAAGCTGTTCCCAGCGAGTCACATCCATGCTGAAAGATGGTGTGTAAGTTAAGCTGCACTTATCAGAACCTGTACACGGAAACATAATAGGACCCTGGAATCTCATTATGCATTTACAAGGGGGGGCTCCCTTCTCGAACTGCCAGCACGCAATGTAAGTACCTACGGGAAATCCATTGCTGGCGTCAACTTCTTATACGCAAGAGTTCAGGCGTTTTCACATCCCTTCATCTGGCGGACGAACATTTTAGGTATGCTCATGTTAAGGCAACCCATCGGAGAAAATTCTTGGCTATCAACTTCCAATTTTTATATGAGAATTGGCACGTACTCTACAAATAAAGTACTAAATTTAGGAACCCTTAACTTACACCATTACTGAGATATTATTTACTCAAATATAATGGTTCAATTTTTTTCAAAATGCTCTTTGAGATGGTTCAAAATTCACTTTCTGCATAACTAAAAGATAATAAAAACCTGAGTTGGTCTTTCTGGGAATATGTCTCAAATATTGAATTTGTGATTTTCCTCAGTTTTTACACAAATTAAGTATTATATAAAACATATTTTAGCACGCGCTTTCTAAAACAGCTGTTTCTAGGGGTGTTTTCTCACCATAAAATATTATTTAAGTGGCCTAGGCCACTAAAGTGTCAACCTAGAAACAAGGTGGACTAAACAAAATTTGATGGCAATGGTCAATCATATCAACTTTAACAGGTTCCAGCAAGAAATTGGCATAATCTCAGATCGTTTTTATGTTGATCATGCACTTTACCAGCATTTTTCACAAAAAATTATTAATTTTAGAGCAAATACTATAAGTTAACATAGCTTTGTTGTTTTCCAGAAGCCCTTGATAAAAATGAAAGATTTACCCTATTTTGCAGCATAGAAACGTAGATGACAGTTCTTGGCAAATTTGAAGCTATTCCCTCAAATTAAAAATCCACCATTTATTTCTCCGGCGTTTTCAGCTACAAAGAAGTCGCAGGTGCTGATGCAACACTGTTAAATACCGTGGATATTGAGGTAGAGGGTACTTCTCCCAAAGTTAATTTGGATACCTTCTTCTTTCCATTGTGTCTATAATATGCACTTCAGTAACAATGATCGTCAGCCTTCAAGACGCCTGGAGGAACACTGGGAGCGCATTTTGATCGACGTCTGACCTGGAGAGTCCATATCAATGCTAAACTTAATCTTGCATACACCAGAATATCAAAACTGTATCCGCTGATCAATAGGAAGTTCAAGTTCAAGTTTGTTTATTAACTAGTTTTGGCCTGGTACAGAGGCTTACAGGCTTAAATTTACATTTATTTACATTTTACAGATATTTACATGTTTTATAATTTTTTGTGTCAATAAAAACCCATACGGTGATCATCCTTAGGTCACCGAGAACAATTTTGGTTTTTATATTTGTCTTTCTTTGCTTCATTAGTTTTTATATATAACTACCCACATTTATATATACACCCACATTAACACACGCGTTCACCCACCCACACGCACACATAGCTTTACTGGGCACACCAAAAATATGCGTCCCAGCTCGCGCATTTCACTATTTACAGTATACTTCACTATTTACACTATTTACAGTTTCCCGCTGTTTTCTTGCGCGGGCAGGGTGCAGCTCCTGGGTGCTTTCCGAGACGAGGGCCTCTGCCCAAATGTGTGTGGCCTAGGGCCGAGGTTGCATGGACACGCATTAGTCGGCGAGCCGTGCCGCATCTAGAACATTTTTATTCTTGCGTGCTTGCGGTGCTTCGGCTCGCCTTTGCCAATGTTGGCGATCACGCAGTTTTCGTGGTTCCTAATGCGCGTCCGTGTTGCCTTTGCTCTTTTTGCTATTACCTCTAGAATGGATGGGATCTGGATTTCTAGGTGGAGGGTTTGGCTAGTAGTTCGGAGTGGGGCGGATAGGATCTTTCGAGGGAAAGGTTTTGAAGGGTTTGGGTTTGTTTAAGGGCAGTTTTGGTCAACAGGAAGGTGTCTATCCAAAGTGATACCACTATTTTACTCTATACTGCATGAATCCGACCTTTGCTGACCTATCCCTGTTCAGTCTGGGGTGGAGCTGCATCTGAGACTTCTTAAGACTCAAGAGACTTCAGTCGCTTCAAAACAAGGTGTTACGTATCGCCTTGAATACTCCATGGTTCGTGTGCAGTGCATAACTTTACAGAGAACTCAGTGTACTTACCGTCATCAAGCGCAGACATTCTTTACCAAATTACCATCAGTTCCCGTGCAGTCGTGTTTTCCCTTGGCCGTCAGACTACCGTTCCCACCACAATTCGCAGTATCGTACCGCAACACCTGCTCTTACATTCTAATAACAACCAGATGACAGTTTAACTTTTGCTTGAACTCATGTCATCACGAAAAGCACGTCGCAGAAGGGCACGATTTTCCTTTTCTATGCATCTGTTATTTTCTATGTATTTATCTGTAATTTTATTTTGTTTTGTGTCACCTTAGGTATCTTTTCTGGCTGGTTTCTAAAGAGGGAAACTGCTGATCAACCTTTAATAAATTAAAAAATGTGTTCAAGATGTTTTAGATTCGCTCCTCCTTTAACTACAAGTGTTGCGGATGTACACGACTGGAGCAATGACAAGTGTATGGTTTAGGGTTGAGAAGTTTCAGATAGTCTGCTACTGTTGCAGTCATTCTACTAAACGAAACTATTTTTTCTCTATTTCTTTCACGTCGCTTCAAATACGTAGGCATATCGCGACTGATCTGTTAGGAGATACCGATAGAACGGTGTGTGGCGGACAATAATTAGTCTTGAAGTTCTCATCCCTATTTATACCATCCTGCTTTGCCACGAGTCCACAGAGGGAGCAGTGCAGGGCAACTGCATCTCCGCCTCTGCGACAGACATTCACTATTACCACCTATTTTTCATTTATACCATTGCTTTAAACGTAAGATGGATCTTTAGGTTACGTATTTATTTTTGTTTCCAAAAATTAAAGATAAAATGCGTGCATGACCTTTCCGTCATCAGTGGAACATTATAAAAACTTGATTTCTGAGGTGGCATCATTGCTTTTAGACTAGTTTCATCGAATGCAAAAGTGTATTATATATGTTCTGTGGTATTGATTGTATATTAGACCTGGGGGACTCGCGCAAACCTTGAGCGGCCTTCATTTTTTGCCTGCTAAACAAACAGCCATCAGTCCAGGTCGTGAGCAATCTGCACTCTCGGAGTACCAGTTGCCCAGTGCTATTTTAAAGGAAAGTAGAGATGCCGTTGAGTGAATTCCTTTAATATGAGTTAAATGTGCAATAAATGAAGTATTTAGAGATAATTCGATACATATACTGTTAGCAGTAGTTTGAAAATTGGCACGTGAATGCTGAATGTAAAGATTGGGGGGGGGGGGGGGGGGAGAAGAAAGTTGATTGCTGCTTTGTAACAAGAGGAAGATTGATCAGAGGACCGCCATTATCTTGTTGATATTATGAGTAAATTCTGGTTGACTGCTTTGCTGTTATTTTGGAATAGTCATTTGGATCCTAATACATTTTGGAACTGAAAAAGATCCCCCTTTACTTCTTGCTCCCAGATCTCAGCCAGGAACTCAAGTTAAAACCAGGAAGTCAAGGGGGAGGCCAAATTGTTAGGAAAGGACTGCTCGCCAACGGGAAGTTCGTTATCTGATTGGAAATAGTGGACAAGGGCAGTGAATGTGCATGATGGAGAACGCGGGATGTACAGGGAGTAAAATTATTCAAGAAATAAGTGCCCCACCGACCGCCCTTCGCTGTGATGAACTATTTTGCCTTTCCCATGCACGTTATACATCACTATTTGGTACTTTTGCAAACACAGGATCACTCGGTGTGGACAGATAGAATTCGCTAGTTATACTTAAAACCAACAAGGTACTCTTCACTTGAAAGCGCCAGTATTGGTCATATGGTTTTGAATGGGCTGTAAGTGAGCTGCCCTATGTATCATGAAGAAGTTATCGGGCCCGTGTCTAATCGGCAATTCCTCCCTCCGTCTCATTCCCCGAGAACTGCCACTTCATACTTAGGTGGTTGAAAAAACAAAGCTTGTCCTTCCCTCTACACCCTTTGCTTACAAATCGCCAAAACGACACGACACACTTAGTTAAGTTCTCGATTAGGATGAGTTATCCGGATAAAGCTTCTTTCCGAGGTTTTTCCTTATCCTGAGAAGACGAATGTTGAGTAACTAGTCTCTACGGACCTCGGGCTCATTTGAGCATCATATCACTAATTTCGCTCATGCGTCGGTCGATGTGACATCACGTTGTAAAAAAACGTATTGTTATTGAGTCTGGTAAAAGCCAGATTGGACAATGAATACAAATTTGTAGCCAATGTGCAATGGAGAGCTAAAGCGCTAAAACTACCGGATATTCATCCTGGGTTCCAACGTCCAGAACTGCATGAAAAGATAAGTTGCTACAGTGGTCGCTCAAAATGGTTCCTTCGCTCATGGAAACCACGGTAGTCTTCGGAGGTCTTGGAAAACCACCGCGATGATTATTTGAACCACACGTAATCGTGTAATTAAGATGGCCCAAGTCTTGCCTTTATTATCGCACATTATTACAATATGACCTGGAATATTAAACCATAATTCAGTGGTTCAACTGACGGAATTATTGGTATTTTAGTAAGATTTAAAATAGCTTAAGCACGCAAACCTTGCGCTCATCGTATCATGAGAATAATTCCAACTGAGCTACAGATATACCACATAGCATAATTTATACTTTCCAATAAAAGAATTGAAGACAAGACTATTTTCGCTTCAAGTTTGCACACTGCTGCTACAGAAAGCTACAGATCCACCCTAGAAACACAGCTGTTGTTTCGGTATTCAGGAATTATGTGTTATACCAATTCTTTGTCGATGCCCTACGTAAGCCCATAGTAAAATATGCTGACACTTTTAATTAATCAGCTCCTTAGGTTTTCGGAAATGGGGGTGATACCATGGGAAGACATTTGGAAATGAGATCAGAATGGTCTTCATAACGTCGAATTTGTTTTATGTTGATTTGCACTGCACAATACGAATGCTCCTCACATTCATTCTATCAGTGACTGTCCATGAAAGTCACAAGTGTTGGGCTGAGAGCCGCGAGAGGCATAGGATTTAAACGGGCACTAAAGCACACAATTTTAAAACTAAGCAATATGGACTAAGCACAATGGGTAAAACAAAATATAATCTGAACAAAACTTTGCAAGCTTCATCTGAAATTGTAAGCTACTCACGACTTTCAAAAAACTTCTAAGCCTTACTTTTAACTCCTCATTTACAGAATGAATCTATATTCTATAAATAAGTATAGGAGAGCTATGGCATACCAATATTTTTATACCAGTGTTTGTGTACAATCTCTTCTCTAAATGAGCAAGAGTTACCTCTGCAAATAACAACTGACAAACTTATGCAAATAACAAAAATGGAGTGTTCATATGGTGAAACATTTGATAGTATTTTTATTTGTTTGAACTTTTAGGTTAGTTCACTGTAGGTCATTTTTAAAGCTTATTTTCACATAGGCGTATACTCTCGAATCCACACAACCAGACTCTATGGAGGGTAGGGAGTTATCCAATTGCTTTCTGTATACATTGTGTAAATATACATAACGATTTGCTCTGAATTCCTGTTCCATGAAATTGAAATTATCAGAAATTCCCTCGAACAAAAGCGCGCTGTCCTCCTTGATTGGCACACACGCCAGGTAATGAGTTTGTTAAGCATGCAACTGGATCCCTTCTAAACTGTCAGCTTCTTCAAGACACGTCATCATTTGCCCTACATTTCTGTTTTCATGTCAGGGAAAACAACATGCAATTGATGAGAATGAAACAATCAAGTTTTTAGTGATGGTGTCCTGGAAAAAGTAGGTTTATAGCTCACTGACTTGTCAAACAATAAAAACACTAGGGAGGAATTTAACAGATCTCGAACACTTTTGCTAATATTTTCTTTTTTTTAGCAAAAGTAATGCTTGGTTTAAACACAGATAAACTTTGTTAATATAGTTAATAACTTTAGAGAGTTCTGCTTTGTAATCGAGGGCGTTCAGAGAAGAGGCAGTCCACTTTTTCAGGATTGGTTCCACCACACTCCACTTACCTTTCTCGGTTGTTTTTCTTCGTCGATTTATTACTACTGAAATGTATGATACTTATGACAAGTTCGGAGGTGGGACTTAGCACCTCGATCAATGAAACTCCTGGGCCATCCCGCTTGGTATTGAAACGTATATCTTCTTGCTCACATTTCCAAAAAGTAACCGATTCCTTCAGAATGTTATGGATGTTTTGTAATATACTGTAAACTCTTACCTTCGCTACCTGAAATGCCAATGAAATGTGTTTCATACACATCACTAGCATGATATCAACCATTGCTGTCGACATTTTTTCATTTTTTAAATGTATGTATGTCTTATATTCGTTTTAATTGATATTTTCTTATTCAGTAAGTATATAAAATAACACAAGCTTACTTTTTAAGACTCCCTAGAAAAAGCTATGCCCCTTGCACTAAAAAACTGTTTTCTTGAATCAAAGGTGAATATGAGGCTCAACTGGAGGTGTAGGATCTGATACTAAAGTGTCTTTATTGGGATAAAGTCAACCTGTAAGGCTCGGAAGTTGGGATCTTTTGTGCCTAAGCGATCGCACTCAATGTCAACAAACGCTCCCTAGCAAAACCGAGGTACTGTCTTTATATCTATATCAGTTGACCGTAGGGCACATAGGGCCCCAAGTTTAGATACTTAGCAATTTGTAAACATCAGGATGAGAACATGGTATTAGGGGCAAGGGAAAGAGACTTGAATGAAGGGGAAAGAGATGCAAAGAGCAAACATGTCGGTTTAAAATGTTTAATTTTTACTTTCTCTACTGGTAAGTGGGGGAAGTATTGTATTCCAACCAATAATTCGATGTCGAGATTTTACCGGAAATATTTTTGAGACCCCCGAATCAAAAAAAAAAAAGCATTTTTAGAAAAAGGTCCGCGCGCGTGTGTGTCTGTGTCAGTCTGACAGCATAACTCAAAAACGAAAAGTAGGTTAAAAGCCAAAGTTGGTATTTGAGTTTAATGTCCTTCAAGGATGCGACACGAAGATTTTGAAGAAAATAGCCCCACTTTAAACTACCCTTTACATGTACAATTTTTAGAAAATTTTGATTTTCTTGAAAATGGCTCTGACGATTTTGATTAAAATGTCATGTTTGAAACATTTTTATGACAAATGAAATGTATATCTTGAATTTTCTGGCTATAGCCCCTATAGTCGTATTTACTCTGGACGAGTTTTGCATAACTGGTAAACCGTTAGAGATAGACCAAATCGTACTGTACAAAAAATGTAGATCTTGCTAAAATACGCAATTTATGTCTAAACAAATTTAAATGCATTCCTACTAATGAAATATAGCAATATTGATACTATTAGTAGCGAACTGACATTTGATGCGATAAAATCGCACTCTTGCAAACAGGTCATAAGATAAATATCACAGTAATTGATCATTACTCTAAACATTGTTGGTCGGTATCAAATATGTGGGATGTTGAATTATCACAGTAATTACCAGCACTACTTGTATTAGTATCAAATTAATATATATATATATATATATAAATTTGATATATTTAGTGATAATAATTTTATAAGAAAATGATAGGGAGATAGATAAGTGATTACAACAAATAATTTCCTATCTTAAAATCAATGCATAATGGAAGAAACAAGGATCGCGTTTTCTCATGAGGAAAACTGTCATGGCTAACTTCCCAGTTAAGAAAAAGTAATTAGCTGTAAAGCAATTTAGCTAAGCCAGTTAGGATTCTAGCGAGTTCAGTGAACGAGAAAACCATTAGCTCAAGACGTACCTGGAAATCTGTAATATTCAGAAGTAAAATGTGCAAATACTAGAGTTCTGAACACTATAAAGCGAAATACCTTATGAGAATTTAGCAAATCACCGAGTGAAAAATTGTGTTTCATAGGTGAATGAAAAGCTGTGAAAGTTAGCAGCATAAGTAGGAACGTTAATGAGGGTATTAATATAAGGCAGGACTTAACTTGATAAAAAAGCATGTATTTCTAAAATCCGTGTATTTTTCTTCGTGTTTTACAGTCTAACAGAAGTATTTATTTTGATCATTGTTGGCAGTCCCCAGTATCTAAAGACCGCACTCGGACCATACAAATTAGCGATCACCGCAAGGGAACTTTCCACATACATTTCAGCGCTCAAGGCAGCTTACGATTCTCATTATTATTACGAAAACAAATATTTTGAAATGTAAAGTATTGATACGCCAGAATTTAAAATCTCGTATAATACTTAATAGTCACAGTTCCTCGTGCTAAGATTCAGAAATAGTAAATGCTAGATTCTCAAACAGTCGGCAACTCGCTTCAAATAGGTCATCATTATCCCCCATTACACCTTTCAGTCAATTTAACTCGCTCCCGCCCACATTATATACTCTGAGAAATACTTCATAGTTTATATCGCAATGGTTACATTAACGCCAAATATACGGTCATGTCTAAAAGGGAGAGCTGTCTGAAAAATACCCTAAAATGTTTTCATTACTTAAACATCAGGAGGCCAAGAATACTTCTGGAAGACAACGCCCAACCCTGCCCTACTCCACCTGTCTGTGGTCCTTATCACATACATTCCTCCATATCAGGGTAAATAGGTAAATAGTAAGCAGGAGAATTTTTATGGATTTGATCCTCTCTCTGTCCCCCCCCCCACACGCACACACACATACAGACGAAATTTTAATAGAATGGAAAAAAGTGTTACATGAGGGGATTAGGTTAGGACAAAGAAGAGCATTAAAAGCCCTTCTGTTTGCTGGTGATCTAGTTTTAACTTGTGACAAAGAAGAGGGACTACAGAAGGCAGTATATCAATTGGACCAAATTTCTAAGAAATACGATATATTCCAAAGAAAAAACAAAGTAATGGCATTTCAGGGAAGATATCCAGTAAGAACTAAAATATAGTATAACTCTTTCAATACCTTGGATCAAGTGTATTAAATAAAGTACAATAATGTCAAGCAGTCTGTGGAACTATTAAACGAACCCTCAAGAATAAGGCAAAGAAAGAAACACAAATAAGATTTTATAAAGGTATGCAGTGCCAGTGGTAAACAATGGGAGTGAGGTATGGACCATAAAAAGATAAGAGTAAGATACAAACGGCGGAAATGAGGTATTTACGATCAGTCAAGGGATGTACGAGAGTGGCCCATATCAGAAATTAAGTAATTACAAAATAATTGGAAGTATAGCCATTATTAGCAGTAATAGAAACATATAGAAACAAATGGGTTGAGCATCTTTATCATATGCCAGAAGAAAGAATACCATAACAAGCCTTCAGCATAAACCTAGGGGACGAATATCATGAGACCAGTACAGGTTAATGCCTATTCCGTGAAGAAGAAGATGACACTACCTGGCAGAGCAGTATTTGGAAATCAATGTTATATACTTTACCATCTTGCGATTTTCTCCTACGAGGAAAGGAAGAGTAAAAGAGTGTAAAAGGAGAAATAGGTGAAAACGAAGAAATCTATATATCTCCAGAGGTTCTAACCTCTCTTTCGTTTATCCACCAATATTTCCCCCATTGCAAAGTTTTGCCCCAGCTCCTGGCTTGGCAATAAACGCGTATGCCTTCAAAGTTATGCAAGTGGATCGAACAAGGGGGTTGGGGGGACACACGCACTTGGTGGTACCGGTCTGTGACTGGGACATTGACCGATTTTGTGAATATAAGACACGCCTTTAGAAATCTCCACTGCCATTCATCTTCTCTACCAACTAGAGGGACGATCATTTTATGTTTCGTTTCTGGCTAATCACATGGCAAGGTAATTAGCTACCCATATTATTACTGTTTGTTGAGTAACAATTAACTGTCGTCAGCAGATTATTCTACATAAGGGAAACCTGCTGTATGCGTTAAGGGTTGGTGAAGCAATTAGTGAACAACACGTTACACGTAAGGCTCTCTTGCCAGGAGTTAAAGAAAGCAATAGCAACTTGTGGAAAATAGAAACAGCTGTGCTGATTCACAGAAACCTTTCATTTAACACTAACTGGCGTATCCAATGTTGCACGGATGTTTTTCATACTTGAATAATGATTTAATTAATTTTATTTACCTCCTCCCGTTCTTTATACAATTCTCCAGAATAGACCCGAGCAACTGTTGCTCTCTGAGCGCAGCCTGCTCACGGCCTTGCAATGATTACTGTATGTTTAGCAGGTAAAATAATGAAGGTTGTCTACGCTATTCCGCAAATCGCCCAGGTTTGATCTAGGAGCTTTTTGTGCTGTATCCTACCCTACTTTAATTTCTAATAATGAATGAACAATGTCCTGATATTCACGCCAAAGAATGTGAAACATTGGTGGAACATCTGACTTCCATAACCTCCGCCCGACAGACATCCAAGTTCTGGAAAATCTGTGTAGCCTATAAGTACCCTTTGGCGGTGAAACAAGCATTGGTCTGAATGGTCATTGTATTGCCCAAAAATACGTTACCACTCATAAAGGTTTTACATAATTTTATATGGTGAAGCCACACTTCTTGTCAGCGGCCACGTGAATAAGCACAATTGCATCATTTGGAGTACAGAAAATTCTCATAAACGAAAGAGGACACACAATCTTCTCCGAAAGGTGCGGTGGTTCCAACTTTGGAGCACTTGATCCATATTTTTTAATGATCAGACAGTAATGGAAGCTTCTTACCTAGGTATGTTGCACACATTTGTTATTGATAATCTTTCGCTCCGTATCTTAACATCAAGTTACTTCCAGCAAGATGGTGTACCACCATTTTGCTTTAATTGTTCGACATTACCTGGGTGAAACGTTTGGTATACGCTGAATGGAAGAGGTGAAGTTTTGGCTTGGCCAGCAGGATCATTGAATTTGACTCCGTATGGTTTCTGTCTGAGGAATGGTGAAAAAACGTGTGTATGCCATCAGACCTACTGACATTGATGGCCTTAAAGAACGCATAGCGTCCGCTCTATACGTGCAGAAATGTGTGAACGAGCTATGTCGTATATGCTGCAAAGACTTCACATACATTGAGAAGGAAGGAGTACAGGTCAAAGGAGTGCACGGCCTTCATTTGGATTTGTGTACATAGTGTTTTATATTACTCAAGCAAAAGTAAAATCTTTTTGGACGGCCCTGTATAGTCACCAGCCTCCGTACCGCAGTGGCAGCGCGCCTGCCTCTGTCGCGGAGGACCCGATTCGATCCCCGCTGAAGATCTGGCAAGGGGTGCACTCATCTCGTTAGGTCCCGGAGGGGCCAATTGAGGAGCTATGTACTTGATGAAGAACTAGCGACCTCAGGTCGCGAAAGCCGCATAACTAGCCGGGAGGGTTCAGGGCGCTGACCATGTCCAGTACTGCACCCCACTCATGACGTCTTTGTGGGCAGAGGTGGGGGATGCAGCGGCCGGGTGGCAAGCCTTGGCTCTTCATGGACTGTTGCGCTTGGGGTTTAGTTTAGCTTTAGTATACTCATCAAACGCAGGAATTTCTAAGCATTACAGCTAGGACGAAAGGAAATAAAGTTGAACCGTTAATGGATTTCAGGCAGGGACGTCGCAGGTAATAAACCACTACTATACCTCGTAGCCCGTTGGCGTTTGCAGAAAGCACTCTCCAGACATTACCTGCCCATCAAGAAGCATTTCGATATTGTTTACATTCTTTTTATTGATCTATGGTTTGAGTGTAGATAACTGCTAAGAAATTCTTATGCCGATAGTCACAGCAAGTGAAATGTTAAAGCTTCATACCTTCTCTTTGGTCCTGTAGTTATTCAATAGCATAAAGGCTACTTCGTTTGCACATAATGCAGAAGACCTTAACATATAAATCGAAATAGATGTGAATGAGTGGAGATGAGAATACTCACATCCAGGTTACCAAGTTATCAACTGCTTTGCATAAGAAAGTCTACGACCATCTTGAAAAATATTTTCAGTTGTTTATTGTAAAGTATCAGCTGACTGTTTTCTAATGCTAATTGTACACAATTTACTCCATTTATGCAATTATTTAGCATACTCTGCTATAAATATGTTAATATTAACATACAAAGAAAATAAAACAAAGCTTTCTTACTTGAGGATTATTAGCATGCATATCGTATCGTTCTAAGTAGATTCGATTCTCTTTTGTTTTGCCAAATCGACATTTATCGCGGCATTTGTCATGTTCTACGTGCACTTTCTGTGAAGTAACAACTATTTTCTACTCCATGGTGATTTCAACCAAACGTGAAAGCCTTCTTTAGAGGTAGATATGAGAAATGTAAATTTGTTAACTTGTAACAATATAACTCCAGATTGTTGTATAGATTTTGTATTTGTTTTTTAGATTTTAATGCTTTATGAGTCGAAATTAGAAGCTGCTTTATATCCCACATCGATTAAAAACAATAGGTCTTTTCAGTTGTGAAAAAACCATTAAAATCGGTTAAGTCGCATTTTATAAGATGTAGAACTTTAACACACCAAATTTAGTATTTGCTAGACTTTTCGTTTTGTTTCGTTTCTGTTCACGTATACACGCACGCACGCACACACACACACACACTCACACATACACACTCTCTCTCTCACTCTCTCACACACACACACACACACACACACACACGCTCACTCACAATCACAGTTACACTCACACTTGCACGTGTAATCAGGGGTCTCAAAACATATATTTCCAGTGAAATCTCGGTATCAGATACTTACCTGAGCAAAAAAAAAAAGAGAGAGAGAAATTGGTATAATTTTCAAAACGTAAAACTAATAAAGTGAAAAACCTTTCAAACGCCAGAATAGGTAAACTGGAATAATTAGAGCGCGGAACTGCGTGCAGTCACATACGATACGGGATAGCTGGGCACGGAGAGTTAATATCGTAACCAGTACCGCGCAGCCGTTGTGTATGCACACGCATCAGCAGACGCCTGCAGCTGTGTACATGCCATAGTAGCAACAGTAGCATCCACGTGCACTAAACTTGCGGCTTATTGCACAACCTTCCTCCCCCTAGTAATAATATAATTTGTTCTTCCTGGGTATTAGAAATTAGAACCTCGTTAACATGGCTACTAGATCTTTTAAGTGGATATGAATACTTAACTTCCTCAGGTCAACAAATGCAATCTCAGAAACTAAAAAGACTAAAACTAAAATGCAATAAAATACACATTTAAAATTGCAAATTCAACAAAGAAACGAATATAATTTTATATTGTTTAAAATTCTTGCACTCTAATCCTAAAGGTTTGGTATAGGCCCCATCTGGAATCAGTTTTGACAACGGTTTGCATATACTGCACGCTGCGTGAGGTTAATGCACTTGATCTCTACATTGCCAATTCCCCCAACGTGCGTGTTCTCCTAATTTGCGGTAAACCTTTGCTGAGGGAACCTCTACTATCCGGAAGTTTATTGTATGTACAAGTACGTGGCCGTGACGTCACACACTATCACGTGACTGGACGCATTGATCCACTGGAGGGAAGTTTTGATCTTTTCTTGTTCGCATGTTCAAAAGCTTTCACAACTAACACCTCTCAAGGGAGATTGCTTTTTTGTGAATAGAGAAAGAGAGCGAAACATTCTGTAATGTAAACATTGTTTTGGCGTTGTTTTACCAACTTTTACCATTTACTTTTTGGATTTTACGGAAAATAAGAAATGTGTTTCATTTACGTTACTTTCTCCACCTACTATTGTTTCTGTTTATGTAGCATTTACAAACTATTCTTACGAAAGTATTGCTTTCTCTACTGCGTATACTACGTATTGTTTGTTTGGTAGTGTTTAACTCCCGCTTTTACTACAGATGGCACCGCAAGCGGCGACTCTGATGATGCATGGAATGAAGTTGAAGCACCGGTGGAATGAGATGGGGGAAGGGAGACCGGAAAACCCGAAGGAAACCTGTCCCATGCCGCTTTGTCCACTACAAGTCTCACATGCGGTCGCGTGGGATCGAACCCGGACTGCTTTGGTGGTCTAACCACTCGGCCACGGCGCGGCCAGAGTAGTATTGTATTCCACCCAAAATTCGAAACTGAGATTTCACCGGAAATACATGTCTTGAGACCTTCTGAATAAAAAAATGAGCATTTTTAGAGAAAGTGCTCTTCCTATCTCTATCTTTCTCTCTCTCTCTCTCTCCCTCTCTGTGTGTGTGCGTGTGTGTGCCCGTGTATGTGAACGCATATCTCAAAAAAAAAAAAAAAAAAAAGGAAAGAGAAAAGTTAGTTAAATATCAAACTTAATATTTAAGTTCAGCATCTTCCAAAGATGGGACACGAAGATTTTCAAGGAACTACACGCTCCCAGAAGTCCTCTTCATTCTGTACGACTTTTGCCTGACTGATAAACCGTAAGAGATGACAAATTCTTACTATACCTACAAAAAGGCAAATCTCGTTATAACACATGATTTATATCAAATATATTTTTGTGGAGTTAACCATTTCCCAGATATTCCTTGTTAGTTGTTTGAATTTTCCAATAGTTATGCTTTTTTCAAATGGGAAGTCATTATATAGTGATCAGCTCTTAAAAGATTTGACAATCGCTGTAAAAATAGTTTGTACAAGAGTGAGTAGAGAAAGTCGTGTGAGTCATCAGCTTTGCTTCCTATATACCCATTTCATATTATTCGAGATAAACATTTGTAGAAATAGTTTTGGTACATATTTTATTAAAGGTACAAGGGATACAAAGTAAATAGAATGGATAGTCAGATATTTAATAACCGGCTATACCGAACTAACTGCATGTGAGGCTCGCATTCGAGAGATCCCGGGTTCGATTATCTGTGCCCACCCACTTTTATCCATGGGTTTTCATGGTCGCCAGGCGGATGTTAAGTTGGCACATCTTCTACCACAACTCTCCATCATTTCCACCATTGTCGTCTTGTTTCTGGTTATAGGACCAGGCGACGGTGTCCGATATGTTGCGGCTGGACGGTGGCTGTATATTTTGTGGAACTTTCTTCCTGGAATCGATTTGGACTGCTAAGCTAGGCGCGCCTCCAGATGCCCCTCGGAGAACCCCAGAGGCTAGGGGCTTGTGGGTGGGCTACAAGGCTGTAAAATAGAAAATTACATACAATGACCAAAAATGATCCACTACATCTGCATTTTCAGAATCTTTGACCCATGATACTTTAAGCATACGTTAGCAATGTCTTTGAGCAACATTTAAAATATGTCATCAGAATCCGACCCCTGTTGATAACTCACATCTGTTTCTTGCCTAGCTTTTACTTTGTTCTTAGTCCTCGATGAGCGTGCCTGGAAGATTTCGCATGTCACTTGTCTGTATAGTATATATGTACCAGTGTCATGTCACGTCACGCTACTTCAATAGGTGCTCCGTTTTAATACCACTTCACAAAATTGTAGTGGCTAGTTCAGATTTCATTTGGAATAAATGACTGCTCTTACAGACACCGGAGAAACTTACGTGTGGTAACGTTTCTGTCGTTTTAGAAGTTTAAGGCAATAGCATACCTTTGCACGAAGTACTAGTACACTGCAATTTACATAACATGCTTCTTCTAGCATTAGTTTTAAACCTGTTGCTGGCTCTCAAATATAGTAACTACGAAAGCTACCTAAACAGTAAAAGGACGACGTACCACATTGAGTAAACTTAAGTCCCGAGTGGCTTTTGTTCTTGGTAGTGCAAAAGTACATACGCGCTTCAACTGTTTCAGAATTTACGACTTTCATTTGTACACATAAATTCAGTAAACAGTGTTTTAAGACAGGCCCGTTTCTGAAATTCTGCAGTTTTCACGGCTTCACACAATAAAGTATGATTCACAGCGGCATGAGCAGAGATGCATGCAGAGAGCACATTAAGGGTATACTGGAACAGCAATAACTGAAACACACGAGGTGTATTGTACTTTCAAACTGTATTCACCGTTAAATTTATCCATGTAAGGGGGGAAATCAACTGGATCACTGAACAAGAGTATATTGAACTGGATTGGACTACAAGCTACACTATGCGCAATCAGGGCAATTGTATGTCAGACCCTTTGGAGGAAGAGATGAGGTGAGAGCATCCTACGAGATGAGAGCATCCTTATTGGAACCTGGGCGAGGAGCACGAGGATTCCTAATATGTGCGAATATAGTGATTAAATAACAGATTTGAGGGTCAGCATGACCAGAAACCAATTGTATAAATATTTATTGGACCAAAAGGCAAACATGACTACATAGGGACCAAATTCCCCAACGAGAGCTCGTATGCAGTCAGCTGTGGAACCATTAGACCACGCGGAAATCCTGCTCACTTCATTAGAACTACAGGAGGGTACTCTGTAACCATCTAATGCTAACTACCTGTGACTAAATGAGGTGACTGAGCCGTTAAATCAATGTTACCAGTGTAAGTGTGACAACTTTTCAAATGAGCAGCTGAAATTCCCCATAATCTCTCAATATTTATTCCTTCTTTTAATGTAGATATACTGGACGCCCCCTCCCCCCCCCCAAAAAAAAAAAAAAAAAAAAAAAAAAAAAACACCGACAACGCTTAGTATGTTGTGCGGAATGGCAAACTGATCGGTTTTCAAATAGGAACCTGGATCTGGAAATGCACGGTTTGGACACTGGTGAGCGTCGAAGTTTGAGAGTTTGTGACAATTTGTTAACATTCCTTTTGGTACCTTAATACGGAAGGCCAACCGTTTAGCCATCTGCGTACTGGGATAAACGACCTGAGCATAATAATATTCCTCCATATAGTCCTTGGTGCGCAACCTACTGCATTACTTGGAGCGGGGAAAACGGGAGAACCCGGAGAAAATCCGCCCATGTCAATAAATCTACTGATATGGAGCTGTCGTTTTTAAGCACACTTAAAAACCATCGGTCGGGGATGGATTTGAACCCGCGACCTTGGGATCAGTAGGTCTAACCAACTGAGCCACCCAGACCGACAAAAGATTAGAAGCATCATGGAAGGCAGTGGAGTTATGGACTATCATTTGGAAATATTTTCAATTGCCTTTGTTGATGCATGGCCAATTTCCGTGATTTACGGAGGTCATTTTGATCTATCAATGGGGGATAAAATAGTGAGTAATTTTCTAAAGTAGATCGTCTTTTGATGTATGTGAATGAAGATAAACAGCAAACTGAATGTTCAGATACGTAAAGGCCACAGCTATATATTGTCTTAATTTGGTGCAATCACATTACACAATTCCCATAAATAAAACGGAATATTGTGTTATTTTTGGAACGCAGCAATGGCGCTGGGGTAGATACAAGATTAGAAATCAGTGACATAAGGAAAAACATCTGATGTGTGCACTCACATGACTTTCTCTACTCTTTCTTGCACAAAATGTTTGTTACAAATCTTTGTTTTTTGTCTACTTGGTATTAATCGAGATAAGATAAACATTTGAAGAAATACCTTGTTCAATTACCTTTCCGTTATAGCTGCAAGAGGAAATACAGGAAACAGAAGCGAAAAATGTCTGAAATTTCACTCTTTCCATGATATCGCGAGAAACAACAAATAATGACGATTTTAAAAATGGTAGGCATTGAAACTTTTAAACCATAACACTTCGGAAACGACTAATGCCATAAGAAGTTCTTTTAAATAAGTTGTGTGTTTTTAAAAGATTACGTTGTTTTATGTAGCATGCTTTTTTTTTTATACCGCTTATACCATTCAAAGTAAATGTTGGAACGCACGCCCATTGCGATTAACACATCGGCGTGCCCTACTCTGTAAAGCTGTGATTAACTGCAAATAATGAGATGTTTGTTTACGGTTCTGTGTTTGTTTCTTTGATTAAGATTCTGTGTCTTACTAAGATAAATGCAACACTAATTTGTGTTGTTGATTTTGCCGTAAATACTTAAACTGGGTGGGATGCAGTAATCTGTGAATTAACTCGTCTAGCGCTTAAACGAAGCACCGCAGCAAAAAACTGTCCTTAACAAAAAGTGTTTGAAATAATGTCGTCTATCAGCTCCCAAACTTTGTCGGTATATTTTGAACATTTTGGGAATAGCCTATGAAGCCCTATTCATTAGCAAGACATTTTATACAATCTTATATAATTTGTAAATGTGAAGCGGCAGATGAAAACGTAACACAAAAGATGTAAATCCCATTAAAACATGCCATTTGCCTCGTATAGCTTTTTAGTGTCATAAGCCATTTCCGAGATATCCATTTATAATCGTTTGAATGGTTCAATACTTTGATATTCTTTGCAAGTTCTGTCAGTTTTCAGTTGTTTCTCGTCATTGCATGTAAAGGATAGTGAATTTTGAGGCCGACATACATCATCATCATCATCATCATCAATCATATTATTATTATTATTATTATTATTATTATTATTATTATTATTATTATTATTATTATTATTATTATTATTATTATTATTATTATTATTATTATTATTATTATTATTATTATTATTATTATGATTGTGATGATGATGATGAAACATATGACTATTGGTATTCCCTTTGTATCCTAACTAAATGTAGATATAATTTACCTATAGGTTTATCTCGATTAAAATAAACTGGCTAGAAAAATAAACTTCTGTAAGAATAGTTTGTGGCCGGCTCCGTAGCGCAGTGGTAGCGCACCTGTCTCTGGCGCGGAAGATCCGGGTTCGATCTCCGGTACCGGCATGGGAGGTCTGGCACGGGATGTACTCAGCCTCGTTAGGTCCTTGAGGGGCCAATTGAGGAGCTATTGGAAAAGAAGCAGCGATCCCAGGTCGCGAACGCCGTACAACCGGCCGGGAAGGGCTAGGGTCGCTGACCACATCCCACCCTCCAGTTCTGCACCCCACTCATGACGCCTGTAGTGGGCAGAGGTAGGGGATGCAGCGGCCGGGCGGTAAGCCTTGGCTGTTGCGCTAGAGTAGTTTGTATACCCACTAATAAAAGATTGAAGGTAGAGATGTAACACATCAGGTATTTTAATTGGGCTGCTAAGTCATACTTCTATTACTTCTCAGAAAGTCGTGCAAGAGCGTGGAATTAACTCAAACCATTAACTGACACTTTTAGATGTGTAAATCGCTTCAGCCTGCTTGCAACTATAACGTGCGCAGTGAAACCATTTCAACGAATTATCTTGATCAACATTACGCACATAGGTGATAGAAAGGCTTTTATAAGAACATTTTGTGGAAAAGAACATACAAATAAACCATAGTGGTTAGATAAAGTCGTGTCAATGCAATACATTAGGAGTTTCCTCTTATTGCGGTGCAGAAAGGCAAAAGATAAGGATTTCCATATTTAAATAAGCTCAGGTTCAGTTTGCTGGGAAACATGAAGAATGTTCAAGGTTTATATCGTGTTCTAAATATGTCACTTTATTGATGAGGCGGATCGATCCACTTTTTTGCATCACAAATATAAGGGACATTTTTCTTCGATTCTGCCATTATTTATGTAAACAAATTTATGTGTTTAAGCCGGGAGGCATGGCCTGTTTTCGTTCTGTGACAGGAGGCAGTAATGTCACGGTCTCTTCCTCTTCCAACGTCATTTCCGTGGCATCAGATGGCACCGGATGGAACGCGGAAGTACGCATATGATTTATGAAAATGGGCGGATCTTCAAAGATATTTCTGAGACCAAGGATTACAGTTAAGTATTGCGTGACCGGGGGAAAAAGTTTTAATAGTCTTAATTATTTTTATGACTTTCGCTAACTTGCCGTGGGGCATCTTCCGTGCAGCCTAGTAAGTAGTAAACTACTAAACCAGATGGCTCCGCGGTCAAGTGCGAGTCTAGCATTCGGGAGGCCGCGGCGCTGCTGTGTGGGAACTCTGCTGTTCTCGGCGGATGGTGGCGTTGTAGTCGTCTGACCTGTGGCTGCTTGTCGAACTCTGGTGTTTAGATGAAGAATCTCCAGCACACGTTAGGGACCATCACACTGGCTCGCCCGGGTTCCAAAGCGCCCGCCGAGTTCTCCCAGGATTTGACATACAATAGCCTCAACAGTTGGCTCAGTGTGGAATCTCCTCCGTAAGCACTCTACCTCTATCTTTACTAAATAAGCTGGGTACGATTCTAATCTCCCTCTTGCATCATAGACATTGCTAACGTGTACAAAAATCCCTATCATGGATCTCAGATTATGAAAATACATGTTCATATTATGCCATTTTAGGACCTTTTTTTTCGATTCAACGTCATTATTTTGCTATTTTCTTGCATTTACATTCAGTATGTAAAATGTTATGGACATTTTACATAAGGATACTTTTAAAAGTTCAGAAATAAGAGTAACTGTGTTAGTCTGGAAAGCGCAGTTACCTCTGAATGGAGGAGTGGCTATTGTCAGGGAACCAAGATCATTACCATCATTCATGTTCCAAATTATGGATGAGAGAGACCAGTTTTCCGCTTTTTTGGGTTATTAGGTACATTCAGATTGCTGTTGTCCATATCCTTGTTGTATCGTTGTCAGGCTGCAAAGTTCTATTCATGCGCAATGAATTTTGCATAATCTGAGAATTCGAAGGAGTTACTGCTTTTGTAAGGCCTATTTCAAAAAGTATTTTCTCAATTTGTTTTTCATTTTGTGACAAAATGATACTTTTAATTTCTCTTAATGTTACTTTATCATGTTTACTCGTTAACACAATTTGCAATTCGTCGTGAGCTTGCAACTCACAGCTGTTCTGTCTGACCTTGACACAGCTGGCTTTGACGATTCACTTAAAAACTCGCGTCAAAAGCTGACTTTTCTCGCCATCCCGACTCGCTTACATAGGCCAGGCGAATTACCGGTGAATTCTCTGGAAAATATACCTTTTCTTTTCAAGCTGGCAGTCGAAAGTTGACAAAAATCGATCTTTGTTACGGCTCGCTCCATTGTTACCTTGTTTACTCGACGCGCATGGTGTGCTGTAGCTTCAGCATCTCTTTGAGGGACGGCTGGCGTCACAATGTTTTTCGAACAAGAACATGGAAAATTAAATGGTTTTAAATTAATTGTCTAAATTATTGTTAAGTTCGCGAAGTAGCAGAGGCCATAGGTGTATCGATTTTAATTAACTCATTATTCTTATATTACCTACCTATTATTTCTACTTGTGTCATAGATATGTTTAGTATAAATTAATTTATAAGTTTATATGCGCTAATTTTAACAAACTAAGTACGAGGGCGGCTCGCTAATTACCTGCGAAGATGCCAATTTTTCATACAAAATTATTTATTTCTCAATATAGTCCTTTCTTAGGGATATACACTTCTCATATTACCGGTGAATTCTCTGGAAAATATACCTTTTCTTTTCAAGCTGGCAGTCGAAAGTTGACGCTCAGGATGCCCGGCAGATGTGATTACCGAGGAAGTCATTGAAAAAGCCCACGATATGATTCTCGCAGATCGTAAGCGAATGGTTGACCACGTTTAAAGTCGTTGAACCAATATCTAACTGTTGTCACAGATGGCGAAAGGGAGGGTGAATATAGTTGAAGTAAATAAAGAGGCTACATGTCACAGGTAGACTGGCCACAGAGACGTGCGGAAGTCTCTGGACGGTTCCAGGCTTGAAGCTATACCATTGCTGGCAAACCTAGAAGCAACGAGAAGGAAACAGAATGAAAGGAAAATGATGAAAAAGAAATCATGGTAAATGAGAAACCATCCCAGTATTTGTCTACTGTCTAGGGTAAACTACGAGAAATCCAGTGCAGTGCTCAACGGGAATCGAACTGAGCCTCACACGTGGAGCCTTTCACTTGCTTTTCCTTATGATGCCACAGAAATCGCAAATGGCATTTGACTCATGAACTAAATATCAGAAATGCATTATTATGACTTTAAATGATGAGAACACTGAATGAGTTACTTACGTCTACATCTAAAGCATCAAAATCTCCAGTGAATTTCTGAAATCATTCGTGACTACAGAAGCATGTGCAAAAAATAGATAGCATAATAAAATTTACAAAGTCAAGTTCATCAGTCCATGTTGGAAAGAGTGAAGCCGTGCAACTAGGTTAATGGAATGCATTTTGAACACAAGTTTTGAAAAGCATAACATACTCAAAAATTTTATTTTTGTTGTTTTTGATAAGCAGTAGCATAAAACAACTATGTAGCTTTGTATTTTCATTGTGTATCTCTGCAGAAATGTATCTGATACATGGTTCACTTAATAGATAAACTACTACGGAATTCTCCTAATACCTAACAGAATATAGCATTAATTTTGGCAGTTCCAGGTATAATAAAGTTAATAAAAATAAAATGCAAATAAATAAATGAGTGAATAAAATGAATAAAATAAAAAATTATATGTTTAATTTCTCTGCCACTTATCTACGGCAAATAGAGCATCTATTACCTATATTTTGCCCAAAAATTTGATATCAAGATTTCAGAGAGAAGAGAAAGATTGGCACATAACGCCAACAAAAACAAGTGTGATGCGTACTAAATTTTTAATTAAATTTCTGTATCTTCTGGAGATGCAACGTGAAGATTTTTATTAAAACCCTCCCTCAAACTAAGTTACACATAATGTGGAATATTTTCCTTTATTTTTTATTTTTTCAAATATGGCTCTAATAATTTTGATTAAAATACCGTATGTTTAAGAATTTTGCATTGCTAAGAAACGCATGTGTTGATTGCTCTGTGAATAGCCTGCTATGAAATCTGAATTTTCTATAATTTTGTATAAATGGTAAACCATATGACAAAAAAAGAAAAGCTTACTCTGCAAATAAGATATTTATATCTGAGTAAAACACACATTTAGGCCAAATAAATGTTTTGCAGCACTAACCTTTGCTATTGCATCTAATTTTTCATATATTTATCATATATACTTTGAAGTGCTAAATCACTATTCTTCTCTTTCTCAGAATACACACACAGTATGGAATTTCACTGTCAGCCTATAGAGACTCACTTTCAAAAATCACTTCAGCCTCCTATATTCCCTTGTATCCATAATGAAAAGTGCAATGAAACTACATCTCCAAGCATTTACCTCACTTAACATGAAGTAGATTAAAAAAATATTTTGTAACAACAGGTTTTGAAGAGATATAAAAATAAACAACAGTAGGTAGAGAGAATACTACGAATGTGATGTAAAAAATTGTTTTAATGAATGTATTACTATGCTCTTGTTTCACTGAACACGAAGTTAGTAATTCCGAATTTCAAAGTAAAGAGACTTGTTAATGCAACTAATGAGATTTATCGTTACTTCCAATAATAATCATGATGTTTTTATCTCTCTTTTTCATGAAAGAGAACATCTACATAGAAGAAGAATGGCCACTGAGGAGATCTTATCGTCTGGAAGATTTTCTTTGGTCTGGATCTGGAGATGGCCAGGAAGATGACGGAGGACGAGGCCATGCTTCAACATGGCGAACAACAACAGTGATACGTACAACCACAGTGCTCACAACAGTATTTCCAACGCCATTATACACCACTACTCTAGTGCAGGAGCATCCTTCACATACACCACACATTAAGTCTTCTACAGAACTATGTTCTTCTGACTTAATGCCCTCATGGAGTGAAACAATAAGACCCACACCAACAGTATTGCTGCCATCACCAACAGTGAGACCTCCATGGCCTCCACCTGTAGACCCAAGACCCATCAGCATACCAGAGAAACAGTTCTGGTTGGTCACTGTCTTGAACATTAATGCTTCATTGCCTGAACCTTCTACTGCAGTACTTGAATCCCGACTAGCTCGTCTCTACAGGATTGCATTTAACAGGTTAGTGATGACCACTCCTTTAAAACTTTGTGTTTTAACTGTTTGTTAGTTTTTCTAGACATTGCTGCTGTCTAGAAGTAGTAGCCATTTTTGTTTAACTAGTTAGTGGCAATGACAGAGTATAAATAAATGACCTTGCAAACAAAGTAAACAAAAAGTATATACCATAATTTGAAACTATATTCAAACACCCTAAAATAGGAAACTATTTGGAACTTTAGATTATAGCATAATTTCAATATATAAGAATAAACTTTCTATGGTGCATGTAAAACAAAACTAAACTAAACTTATCTTTTGCATAAGAAGCATTAGAATGAAGTTTTTAGTGAAAAATAGCCAAAACATAACTTTTCTATCTTCAATAACTATGTTCTCGAGGCCAATAGAAAGTGGTTGTCAACCAATTTTTCAAAATTAGCCCTTGGAGGTCTTTTGAAATACTGTTTTGCTCCTCTAAAGTGCCATAGTTGAGTGATTAGACTGCATACCTTTCACCAAGATGAGCCAATACAGTTAACCTATGCAGTGACTGGTATATTATACCTTGATTTGAGCAGTGTAGTGCACATTTTCCAAACATACCTTTTATCCATTTTTAATCATTGTTTCATATCTGTCATCGTTGCTATATTCAGTACAGTTAACATTGAACCATAATGGTAATGCATGCTGAAAACTTGCTAACAGAAACTGTTGATATAACAGTTATGATATAGGCAATTCCTGAAAATCAGTGTTCCTAACCACATGTTGTTTTGTCCTTTTTTACTTTCTCTACCATTTGTAGTATTTAGAGGTAGTATTGATTCTAACTACAAATTTTATATCAAGATTTCAACGGAAAATGTGCATTTTGAGACCTCTTAAACCAAAAGAAATTTAAGTTCAGCCTCCACCAAGGTTACGATACAAAGATTTTGAAGAATATCTACCGTGGAACAATGTTAATTATTTTTTATTTTCTCAAACATATCTGTAATGAGATTGATTAATTGTATAAGATATTTTCATGACAAATAAGAGGTATATCTTGAAATCTCAGGGAACAGCCTGTGAATTCCTCTTCATTCTGAATGAGCTTTATATACTTGATAAACCATAAGAGATCTATTTTACTACACTGACAACATAGATTTCATTAAAACACACAAATTATATCAAATATTTTGTGGCAGAAACCATCTGCAACATGTTTTTAGTAATTGGTTTGAATTTTCAAAATCAAATTCACTGAAAATCATTCAATTCCAGCAGAATAATCACCTGTCCACACAAGTTATCAGATTTTAAACTAGTTCACACAAAGGCAAGTTATCATAGTGATTTATTGGCTCCTAGCTCACAAAATTTGAAATCCTGTTGAAAATGGGTGGGTGGAGGTGAAAATTTTGGAGTTAAATTGTCCTGCAAGGCAATGTAAGACAATGTAAGACAATTCAAATTTCACTTCATTGTATCACTTCCACTATCTTCCTGTTACCAATTAAATGTAATAATAAGAATGATAATTAATAGTTACATTAGACATATTGTTATCATCACTGCCACCGCCACCGCCACATGCCACCACTGTTACTATTGTTATTGTTGTTATTATTAATACTACATTATAGATTTAACCTGCATAATCTAAAAGCTGTGTGCTTAAGATCAGATAAGCAAAATTGTGTCCTGTTGTTCTTTCAGACAGCAGGAGCGCCATTTAGGAATCACCAATGCAACTTCTCAGCAGCAGCTAGAGCAAGCCCAGATGAGGATGCGCAGAGCTAGAGAGAGAAGAGTTCCTGAACCAGTGAGTGTCAATGTACTCAACAAAACATCAACACATCCTGGAGAACTAGAGCTGCTCTACACGGTACATGTTGCTGGTAAACCTGTTCTGGCATATACAGCTGCAGCTGATATGAGGCTAGTGATGGACAACGAAGTCACTGCAGAATTGGGTTATCCAGTTGTTACAAAGGCAGAACGTAAGTCAAACTATATCATGAGATACCTTAGTTGCAATGAAAAGTCAGAAAAGCTTAAAAAGAATGCTATAGACTGAATACTGAATGCTATCTTCAAAGACCACAGCATGAGATCAGGTCTTGTAATGATGAAATTCAGTAAAGGCATTGCTATGATCTAATGCTTTGTTAATGGGATAGAAGTAATTAGATGTGAAGGGTACACAGGAAAAAGGGGGAATGTCATACTTTCAACAAACTGAGATAATTCAGTTTTAACCTTTAATGTTGTATATAATCATACATGTACATAAATTATTATATTATTTAAGGTTAGTCAAATGTATTGGTATTGTACATAGATAATGAAAATTATAATTAATATTTATAGTAGAAAAAATGGAAAGTGAAGTAAATACACATTTGTCATGAAAATAAAGGGGAATATCTGAGTTATCAACATATTATCTTGGAAATAAAGATGAATGTCCTTTTAGCAAACCATAACAAATAGCATTATTACACCTCTCAATTAATAGTGAGAAATTGTATCAATGAAGGATCTTCCCTCTGGTACACAAAATGTCTCTAAAAGGACAAGCTCACTATTTGGTGTTTCTGGGAAGTGTAGGGTTGATCTTGGAGCATTTACTACTGGTCTTTCCCAATGGCCATTATAACTGTCTCTGTATTCCTGATTTGAGGATGCTCAATGGAGATGACAAGTTCCCTAATAGGCCTTGTTTTAAAAGGCAAACTTTTCTGTACAGAGGAGTCAAAAACTTGGTCCATTGACAAATCATTGGTTGATCAACTTTGATACATGCAAAGGGAAGGGTTTAGTTCTGGCACTCCAGAGACTGGAAGATCCATGATTCAAATCCTGGCTATGTCATTGAATTTTTCAGTCTCTTTCTACCTTTTCCAAACAGTGCTGCCATATTTCCCCTTTCTTTAATTGTTCTGTGGTGACATTCGCCTTTCATCAATTGTACATGACTTCTGAAACGTGTTATATTTCAGTGACATATCGCTGTATTTGGTTGGACATTGTCTCTAACTATTCTCCTGCCCATAAAGTATATCTTGTTAGCATTACTTCATTTTTTGTTTTACATTGACATTCCCCATTTTCCTGTGTACCCCTCATAAAGAAGTCAAATGGGATGGTTTGAAAACTTGTGGATTAGGTATGCTGTGAATAAGTTCCACATACAAACCTAGTGTTAATAAGAGGAAAATTTACACCCTTTCCCAAAATCAAATGCATGTTGCAGTATTGAGTTGTACTGTAAGCCATAATTGGTTTGTCTTCAGTAATGTAGGGTATAATTAATTATTAATGTAGAGTAAGTTGTCTCTGCAATGTCAGAATCCAAACTAAAGCTAGACTGTATTTATTTTGAAGTGTGAGGTAAAGTCAGCACAAAATGTTTACATTTTATACATCAAGCAGATAATTGGTTTTCAAAACATGCTATGTGACCCATCCACTGCCAGGAGTTAGACTGCAATCCTGTGTACCACAACTCACACATATATGAACAGACTTGCACATAAAACATTTGTCAAAAATGCTTCTTTATTCAGGGGGCCTCAAAACATATACCTCTGATGAAACCATGAGCATATTTTTGGGTAAAATATAATAGACATTTCCTTTACCCACTAGAAATGTGGAAAAGAAAGTAATAGAAGTACTGCACTGCAATAGCTCTGTATGAATATTGTAACATAAGTATACATTGTTGTTCATATATATCCATATCCTTAAATTATATTGCATATTTCTTTAACTCTCTACTGGCATGCTCCCTGGCACAACATTGCTGGTCGCACAGGGTCTAGTTGGCCAGTGCTATGATTTTGTGTTTATATGTTAGTATTTATTCTTTTAAATTTCATTTTTCCTTTATTCCCATGTTTAGCTTCATTTAACTTAAATATTCATGATTATGACGACGACCATGATGATGACAATGACGACAACAACGACGATGATGATGATGATGATGACGACGATGATGGTGATGATGATGGCAATTTTATTTTTCAAATTAACGTCCTCCAATATGATGTCATATCAGATGGTGAATGACTGAAATGGGTGAAATGATGCTCAAATGAGCCTGAGGCCCATGGAGCTTTAAGTTACCCGACATTCGTCTTCTCAGGGTAAGAGAAAACCTCGGAAAAAAACCTTACCCAGATTACTTACCCTAAGCGAGATTCAAACTCATGACCTCTTGAACATGAGGCAGACATGCTAACCATCACGCTACCGAGGCGGGCACAAATAGTTATTGCTGCATTTGTTTATACTGAAAATGAATAAAGCACTGCAGCAAACATTAAAAATATTACAGTACAAGTGCATACTTTCAAGCAAGAAGAAACAACATGAGTACCTGCACAATTGGAAATACGACTAATATATGTAACAATTTGATTATAATAATGTAGTACTAGTAAAACAAAACAAAAAAGAAAGGTAAAAAATAGAAGTTACTTTTTTGAAAAGTGACATCTAAGAAGAAAATATAAAAAAATTGACTAGATTAGATTGAGTTGGTATAGAGATAAAGATAAGATAAGATAGAGATAAGATAAAATAAATTATTTGTTAATGATGCTGTCAACATCATTCTGGGCCAGGTTTGAACCCAGACCTTGGGATCCGTAGGCCAGTATCTAACCAACTGAACCACCCAGACCAACAGTTAAATGTTTATGTTGAGAGTGTATAAGTTGAATCCCTACTAATTTATAGTGAATAACAATTTCCTGCATTTAATAAGCAAATGATTTTATTTACCTTGTTACTTTATGAGTTAAATGCCAACAATAAAATAAATAAATTTTTTTTTTCATAAAAAGTAAAGATGGTATCTGGCATTCATTGTTTTCCATGATAGAAAAATTTCAAATGGGCATCATTCAAGACATTTGTTGGCCTGCTAAAACTTGTTTAATACCAAATAAACTCTCTTCTAACAAGGGAGAACCTTGTAAACATCATTTAATACACTATGTGTTGGGGAGATCAAAAGTATGAAGTTCTGAGCATTTTTTAAATTTTATACCTCATATGTCAACTAATTTCATGTCACTCTTTAATATTAAGCAAGAAAATCATATTCCAGTAGTATATTTAGTCACACTAGGTTTCTTTATGTCATTGATTCATTTTAATGTATACATTTAGATTTCATATTCTTTATTGGTCATATTGGCACATACTGCAAATCTGTAGAAGATTGGTTGATATTGAGTTTTAAATCAACTTCAGTTCATTTGTAGTTATGCTAATACAAGTCAGACAATAGCTGATTGGGAGGAGTTTATATTGTGGTTATCTGCACCAACCTTTTTTAAATTCAAACACTCCTACAATTTCATTAGCTTAACAGGATATTGGCAGTAGGAGTGTGCTTCCCAATTTTATGCACAAACATCATTTTAGGTACTTAGGAACAATCATTTGGGAGTGGTATCTTTTTTGATAATGATGCAAGTTTAGTGGTTTGATTGCAAAAAGAAATGAAAGAGTGGATTTCACTTACAACACCCTTATTGGTTCAGTACTACTGTGGGCAATTTGGTTTGTAATTTGGTTAAATTTAAATGTGGAACATGTTTTAGAAGCTGTTGCTTCCATCCTCAGCTTGGGCTTGGATGGCAACAGTAGAGACATAATTACAGGACTGCAACCATCTGCAATCCTGTCTTCAGTGTTGCCAATTGAACCCAAGCTGATGATGGAAGCAGTAGCTTCTGAAACATATCCCACATTTAAATTTAAGTAAGTGAAGTTAGTGTCATAAATTTGCTGAAAACTCAGAACACTGCACTTCTAGAAGAGGCAGACAACAATCCCTTCCAGCATGTGTCTACAAATAATTAAGAGTAATTGTAACTTACCTAGGTTGAACCGCACAGCCTTGCATTGTTTGACTACAGCATAGCTCTTAGCTTGATTGGCAGATAAGAAGCTGAGTATTACAGATGATCACAGATGTTACCTTGCATTTGCAGAATAAATTGTAAACCATGACTAGAAAATAGGATTATATTCACATATAAGGCGACATTTTCATCTGCAAATAGAAGGAAGGTAATTGTCTACTGACCCAGAGAAACATGTTACAATGCAAAATACGTGACACAGATGGATTGCCAAGATCACAACTGGATGTCATAAGATCATTTAATTGTGTTGTGGCAGCTTAACCCTCCGTCAGGTGCAATACCTATTGTTACGTGTTCGGGTGCAATATATCTGAGAGATACCACGTACATATCTGCCTCTGTGCTGTCTGAAATTCCTTCTAAATGTGAAATATTTGTATTTTATTGTGCTTTAATTATGCTCTTTTTCTATACCAAATTTTACTTTCAAAGTATTACAATACATCATACTACATTTCAAAAACATGAGTTATGTAAGTTGCAGAAAATAAACTAATGCTGCGAATGTACAAAATGTGAAAGGGTAATTATTCTTATATTTGAACATAAAGTTAACAATAAACATCATCAGTTTTTATGAAATTGTAAACATTATTACAATGAATCAGTTATTTGAACTAAATAATTGTATGTACGTGTGTCTGTAATATACTTGAGAGTTTTCACTGCAAATCCTCAGCACACTTCTTGCAAACCTGTCCGGCATGCTCTAAACAATAGTACATTTCACATTTCTTGCAGCAATATCTTGAAAGTCGCTTCTTTCTGGAGTCTACAAGGCAAGTCTTCCAAACTTTGCGCTTATTTTCAGCAGAAGGACCTGAAGAATCATCACGGAATTCTGTTACAGCTTCGCAATCTATGTCACTTTCATAATCAACAAAATCTTCATTATTATCTTCATTTTCATCCCAGAGTATTGTTAGGGCTTTCTGTAGGTCATTAGGTTTACACAGATTGAACACTTCTTGCTTCTTAGACATTATGGGACGTAAAAACTTGACCAGCAGAAAAAAAGACCACAGAAACAATGAGGTACGTGAGCGGGTGCAATGTATCTCACAGATACTTTTGCTTGATAATCGAACGAAACAACAAGCAGCTGGCCAATAATGAACTAGGAAGTGCTACAGTGTGTTTTAGGAAGCTTCAATGACTTGCATTAATTTAGCATAAACAGTTGCGTCATATTGTTTAAAAAAGCGGGAGAGGTATCTCTCAGATATATTGCGCCCAACGGAGGGTTAATGACATGAAATAGCCAGTAGTACCAGGGCAGCAAAAATCTTCTGAATAGGCAGTGCTATGTTTTGCTTGTCCGCATCCTTGATGCTCATTGCTGTCTGCCGTTATCGTAGAAAAACATGAATGAAACCATACAACATTTTTAAAACTACTTTTGCTCCTTTTTTAGAGAATCAACAGATCAATCTTTTGATCAATCAATATGATCAATGTTTTGATGACAAGAATTGAAAGTGTATTTCAGGAGAGAATTATTATTAGAGATTTGTGGGCCCCTCATTCCCCTAACCTAACCTCCTGTGATTTCTATCTCTGTGGTAACTTAAAACATAAAGTCTACAAGACAAACCCACACACCCTTGAAGAATTAAAACAAAATATCTGCCAAGAAATTGCCAGCATTTCTCAATGTAAAGTGCAGTGAATGATGGATAGTTTCCTAAAGAGGAGCCAAAGATGTATGGACAATGACGGTGGCCAGTTTCAGCATCTCATTTTGTAATTTGGTAAGTAAAGCCTTTAAAAGTAGTTTTAGAAATGTTGTATGATTTCATCGATGCCTTTCTATGATAGCAGCATGTGGCAATGAGCACCAAGAATGTGAACAGGCAAAACAACACACTGCCATTCGGAACTTCTTTGCTCCCCTGTTATAAAGACATCCTTGAAAACATCATGGTTCCTTTTCTAACAATTAGATATTCTGATGGAATCATTGAATTCCAGCAGAATAACCACCTGTCCACACAAATTATCAGATTTCAAACTAATTCACGCAAAGGCAAGTTATCATATGATTTATTGGCTCCTAGCTCACCAAATTTGAAATCCTATTGAAAATGAGTTGGTGGAGGTGAAAATTTTGGAGTTAAATTGGCCTGCAAGGCAATGTAAGACAAAAGAGGTTTTGTGGGACCAAATGAAGAGTACTTCGAAGGAAGTATTCTCTTGTGAAAATTTGATTAGGTACTTTATATCATCTATCTCTCATAGAATGATGGCAGTAATAAAAGCAGAGTGTTTATACACCAGATATTAATTTCTATTTTATTTGCTTTTTGTTTAGCCATATAATATTTACTTACTGCATATTTAGTTTGAAAACAAAAAGGAGAGTGTTTCATAAATGTTTTAAAATCAAATAAACCTTAGCAATTGGAAATTATATGTGTAATAAACATTGCATTTTCCTGGGGAAAAAAAACATTGTATATATGCGCGGGATACAAACTTTGGTAGCCTCATTGTTATGTGCCTGATAAGTGCTCATTGTCAATGCATATTTAGTAGCTTGGACTCAATGTAAAAGGGCAATAGAATGAAGCTAAAGACAATGTCCTGAGACCCATTGTGAAAGGGCTGTGGAAACAATTTGGGCTTCAAGAAATGAATATACACTGTAAGAGTCTGCTCATGTGTTTTTCTTAAGGTGTACTTTATATTGTTTCTCAAAGAATAGTCAATATGCAGCATTTCATATAACATTTTAGCCAAAATCAGCAATAAACATCTAAGATCACCAATTTTAATTATTTTATGCATTTTCATTGCAAGGTTGTCCCCTTAGCATGGTGGTAGCTCTGCTCTTTACCAAGCAGGAATTGAACTGGGTTCAATTCCTGGGACCACTATGGGGATCTTCCACTAGTAGACCTGGTCCGGGGTGCACTGAGCCTCATTAGGTCCCTGAGGACCCAATTGAGGAACTACTTGATTACAAAGTAGTGGCTCCTGGTCGAGAAGACCGCATAACTAGTCAGGAGGGACCAGGGCACTGACCATGTCCCACCTCTAGTATTGCACCCCACTCACCCCACTGTTGCCTGTGGTAGGTAGAAGTGGGGGATGCACCAGTCTGGTGGTAGACCAGATGGGCTATTGTGCCATGGGGATTTTCATTGAATCTTTGCTTATTTAATTATTCATTTTAGTGTGATATTCTACAAGAAACATTAAATAGCAATATTGAAGTAATGTTTTGTTTGCTTTTTGTCTCTTAGCATACCTGAAAAGACCAGAGCAATTAGGAGGTGTATGGAAGCAAGCTCGTGCTAGAGATACATGGTTACTTGTTGGAGCAGCAGTGGCAGCATTGTTGTTGCTTCTTATACTGCTAATACTAGTAGCTCTGGGTCTGGGTAAAAGGAAGAGAAACAAAAGAAGGGTTCTGTCTGGAGAAGGCAAACGAGAAGAGCGAGGTGAAGCAAATAAAGGATTTCAGGATGAAGAAAGAAATAAGGTAGCTATAGTTAACTGACAAAACCAAAACTTCATTAAAAATTCATGTAGGTACCTAGAAACAGCCTGCAGGCTTGTTACATTAGCTAAGGGTTATAGGTAAGAACCATGAAAATGTGAATTTTTAATGTTCTAAACTCAACTCATTTTAGAAAAGGTAGAATCAGACTGGAAAATTTTATTTTAATCCTTTAAATCAATTCTGTACATAGTATTCTGATATACAAACACCATGAAATAATTAGATAAAAGGTTTGTTTAGTGCTTTTGGAAGAAAAGGGACTCTACATATTGAGACAGAATATTAGAAGACCCCAAAAGAAAATCGTTTATGTGAATATTTGTTAAAAGTGTAATTTGTTTTTTGATGTTGGTATGTGTTGGTCGAATGACGAAAACGTGTAAATAATGTTCATTGTTACGAACAACTAAGTTTGCCCAAAGACGTTATAAATCTTTCCATATTTGATTTTAATATATATGTATAAATATTAGAATTATATGTGTTCCATAATAAAAGTAAGCGAGGATGGTTAGGGATCGCTTCCCTAACAAGAATGAACTATTTGATGGACGCATACGCGGATGTATACGAAAAAGGCGGTGTCACTTGAGGACGCCATAATCTGCCCATTCGCGTGTGTGTAATCGAGGTGAAAGGACATATTTAGGTAGTGTGAACATAGAACTTTCACCGGACTTTCATCAAGCATAAGTTCCACTAAATGAAAAAGTGGAAAGGTTTTAAATCATTTAGAACGGTGCTAAGAGGAATTATTTAATTAAAATATCGAAAAAGTGTTAATAAAATAATACATTGTGATGAAGAAACATCGTGTGATTTTTCATTCCATCCGTTACCACACCCTGAGATCACAAAGATCTCAATAGCTCAAAGACACAACGTTATTAATAATTACAAAAACTGCACCAAATGGCTTGCCCAACGTGGAACACGAATTTTGGATGGAATGGAAATTACGGGAAATGAACTTACGCGAAATACCAAGTGACGCCATATCTTCGCGCCAAAAAGAAAGAAGACGCTATTAGACCATCGTTTGATATCGACTTCATCAGAACACCGATGAACGGATAATCAATGCGGGAAAACACCAGAGATCGTCTAGCGAAGCCAACTGCCCAGGAGACGCACGTAACTGGACAAATCAACGGAAAAAAAGTAGGACCAAAAATTTTTATTTTTACATCCAGTTTATTTTTATTTTTATGTTACTGCGAAGCGGCAAAGTAGTAGGACTTTTAACCCAAAGTGAACTGAATAAAGAAACTAAAATGTCGCAAACAGAGAGAGCTCTAGTAACAGGAGTAGGAGAAGGGGCAGATAGGCCTAGTTATCAAATAGAACCAGAAAGCGAGGAACAGGTAGCAATAGGAAAAGACCAAAGGTTATTAATCATCATGTTTGAAAGACTAGAACAACGTTTAGGTCAGAAAATGGAGGGAGTGAGACAGGACATAGAACAAAGTTTAGGTCAGAAAATGGAACAAAACAAGGTAGAATTAGGTCAGAAAATGGAACAAAATAACGTAGAATTGAGACAGAACATAGAACAAAGTTTAGGTCAGAGTATAGGCCAGAAACTAGAACAGAATAAGGAAGAGATAGGTCAGAAAATGGAGGAAGTGAGAAAGGACTTAGAACAGAAAATGGAATTAGGAAGACAGAACTTAGAACAGAAAATGGAATTAGGAAGACAGAACTTAGAGCAGAAAATAGAATTAGGAAGACAGGAGTGTAAAGAGAATATGAAAGTAATGGAAACTAATTTAAAATTAGTACACAAAAACTTAAATGAGACAAAGGAAGCTTTAGAAGCTAGGATAGAAATCATAGGAGATAGGATGGGAAAAATTGAATCGGAAATGAGAGAAAATAAGATTGTATTAGAAGAAGAAATTGCTAGATGTAGAGATGAAATAACAGAATGTAATGCAAGTGTAGACTGTAAGATTACAAATGTAAAATCTTAGGAATATGTGTTGTATAAGAACTGAATATGTGTTGTATGATAACTGAATATGTGTTGTATAATAACTGAACATATGTTGTATAATAACTGGATATGTTGTATAATAACTGAATATGTGATGTATAATAACTGAATATGTATTGTATAATGACTGAATATGTGATGTATAATAACTGAACATGTATTGTGTAGTAACTGAATATGTGAAATTTATAACGGCATGCTGTGTCATGCCAAAACAAAAGACAAAAACAAACAGCGAAGAAGACTGTAAAAAAAAAAAAAAAAGTATTGTACAAAGTGATTGTATCAGAGGAATAGGGAGAAGTATTGTATTGTGTTTCAAGATTGTAAATATGGGTGACAACTTGTAAAACAAAACAAGGGGCATGTGAGACAGAATATTAGAAGACCCCAAAAGAAAATCGTTTATGTGAATATTTGTTAAAAGTGTAATTTGTTTTTTGATGTTGGTATGTGTTGGTCGAATGACGAAAACGTGTAAATAATGTTCATTGTTACGAACAACTAAGTTTGCCCAAAGACGTTATAAATCTTTCCATATTTGATTTTAATATATATGTATAAATATTAGAATTATATGTGTTCCGTAATAAAAGTAAGGGAGGATGGTTAGGGATCGCTTCCCTAACAAGAATGAACTATTTGATGGACGCATACGCGGATGTATATGAAAAAGGCGGTGTCACGTGAGGACGCCATAATCTGCCCATTTGCGTGTGTGTAATCGAGGTGAAAGGACATATTTAGGTAGTGTGAACATAGAACTTTCACCAGACTTTCATCAAGCATAAGTTCCACTAAATGAAAAAGTGGAAAGGTTTTAAATCATTTAGAACGGTGCTAAGAGGAATTATTTAATGTAAAATATCGAAAAAGTGTTAATAAAATAATACATTGTGATGAAGAAACATCATGTGATTTTTCATTCCATCCGTTACCACACCCTGAGATCACAAAGATCTCAATCGCTCAAAGACACAGCGTTATTAATAATTACAAAAACTGCACCAATATTTCAAAATGTTTCTATGCATGAAAATGGGTATGACTAAATTAGATATTGTTGTTTCATATAGTTTTTATGTACTTCAGGTACTATTAGTATGGAAAAGAGAGCACTGTTTAAAACCTAAAAGTACTGTATAAAATATACTACATGTGCGCAGCATATAGAATTGCCTATATACAGGAAATATCTTGTCTGTGTGTGAAAAATATTGTTTATAGAATGCTTCTAAACTTAGTCTATTCTTTATTTTGCCAAAGAACAACATGATAATAAAAATGAAAACATTTATAGCAGAAAGAAAAACTTTCCAAGCAATGCTTGAGATGTTTTTATTCAGCCTAAGGAAATTCTCTTTACCGTGGAGTAAGTTCTATATATTCTAATGTATTTCAGCAGGAAGAAGATGAAGATGATGGTGTCATACTGAAACCTTCAGGCTCCAAAGCTTCACCCAGTTTTATCCCTGTGGGACCAACAGCTGTTACTTTCAAGGATGATAGGTCTAATCGTAAACATCACGGATCTAGTTCAAGTGCAAGCAGTGCTTCATCAGGAGCAAGTTTAGTGAAACGTAGACATAGACATGGCCACAGAAGTACCAAGAGTAAAATACGAGAAAATGAAAGTAGACATAGAGAAGAGTCTGAAGAGGAGGATGTGAAAATTATAAAAGACATTCCTCAGCCAGCACCACGAAAGAGATATCCTCCCTCTTCAAAGTCAACAAGAGTTTCAGTGAGTTTGGTTCCATATTTTATTAGTTTAAAGTAAACTAACAGTTGCATAACAATAATAGCTACACTCAGCAATTAATCCATATATGTATGTATTTATTCATTGCAAATGGTATTTCCTGGTGACAGAGTGAAACGTACAAATTAAGATTACATTACCTATACTGTCAGAATGATCAATAACTAACTATACAATTCACCCACAGATAGAACCATAGATTATACTACATCTAACTTTAGATCTAGTATTCCTGACAAGACTTACACTGTGTTTGCAACGCTAACTCCATGTTGGGAGCTGATGTCATAACTCTTGGTTAGCCCTTAACTGAAGGTCATAATACTGACATCTGGGTGTAACTTCAAGTTAACCATTAATCGAAACCTTAACTGGAGATCATAATACAGGCCCCTAGTTGTTTTAATCATTAATTACTTTACTATTTACACTCATTAATTACCTTTCCTGTCAGTATGACCAATAACTACAGACCTAGTATTCCCAATAAGTTTATAAAATGTTGAATATCCACCTAAGTAAACTTTATAATGTTACCCAACATTCACTTTATTTAAGTTTTTTCTCAATTCCTTCAAGGACAGAGGGCAGCACTGAAAGGCTGCTATAGGCAATTCATTGAATTCCTGGAAAATTTTTCTACATTGGTTCTGTGCCTTCTACCCTTAATTTTAAACAAATGATAGTTTCTTCCATGATATATTGTGTTCTCTAATCTTTCACTGATGCCCACCCATGCACTGGAACCAATATAAGCTTTTGATAATGTGCATAACCTATACCTCATAAACCAGACTGAGTACTTCAAGTTTTTCTTCACAATAAAACTATATAAAATCCCAATAGTTGTCATACGGCAGAGGCTGCTACTTGTGCCAATTTTGCAAAAAGCAGAAGATACTACCATGCCCACAATCAGTACTTATGTACAACTGCATTTTTGCAGTAAGTTGGTTGGCATAAAAAAATAACAATTACTGATCCATATGTTTGATTTGCTTTGCGTTAATGCTTGGATACTGTGAAGGCAAGACAATGAGGATAAATAATACCTCTGATAGAACTCAAAATTGTCATTGCAGATGCTCTTTGCAAAACTGAACATCTGTTAAGCAAAAAGAAGGTTGCCCAACTTCTAGTGGAATAAAAAAAAAAAAAAAAAAAGATATATATATAAGAGGTCCTACTGTTGAAATGCCTCCACCAGAAGTATGTCAAGATGACTTACATCATTTTCTGATCTGGAGAGCTAGAGATGGGTTGATGAAAGTACCAGAATGTGATTAAAGAACTTTTGTAGCCTGGGAAAAAGATTAAGTAAAATTAGGAGAGGTAGAACTGGAACTTAAAAATTCAATGCCACAACTGGGATTTGAACCACAGACCTTCCGCTTACCGGGCAGACGCTCTAACCACTGAGCTATTGTGACAAACTGCCAGAATGGCATTAAATTCTCTGGCAGTTTGTCACAATAGCTCAGTGGTTAGAGCGTCCGCCCGGTAAGCGGAAGGTCTGTGGTTCAAATCCCAGTTGTGGCATTGAATTTTTAAGTTCCAGTTCTACCTCTCAAACTTTGCCCACACACGGCTTGTGTGTTTAAAAACACCAACAGTAAGTTTGTTGGCACAAATAAATAATAAGTAAAATTATGTTTAAACAAGGGCCAAACCGTTCTAGAAAGTTTCATATTCGGTAGCCTTTCATTAATGTTCATTGACCTTGTGACAAAATTATTATTAACTTTTAAGTGAATTACTATATTTGTCATAAAACAAAACATAAGAAATGGTTCACTCTACAAGAAAATTTATTCTGACATAAATTGTGTATTTTAGCAAGATCTACATTTTTTCTTAAGTGAAAAATATTGGAGAGCAAGAGGATTGATGACTTCATTGTCAGAAATCCAGCATTAGCTAACAATAACAACATTTTTTCTTAAGTATAATTTGGTCTATCTTTAATCGTTTACCAGTTATGCAAAAGTCATCCAGAGTAAATACGACTACAGGGGCTATAGCCAGAAAGTTCAAAATATACATTTCATTTGTCATAAAAATATCTCAAGCATATGGCATTTAATCGTGAGAGCCATTATCAAGAAAATCAAAATTTTCGGAAAATGTTCCATCTGAAGGGTAGTTTAAGGTGGGGCCATTTTCTTCAAAATCTTTGTATCACATCTTTGAAAGGCACTAAACTTAAATACTAACTTTGGTTTTTAACCTACTTTACGTTTTTGAGTTATACTGCCCACAGACTGACAGACACACACACAGACCTTTTTCTAAAAATGCTTTTTTTTTGGATTCAGGGGGTCTCAAAACATATATTTCCGGTGAAATCTCGATGTCAAATTTTTGGGTGGAATACAATACTTCCCCTACTTACAGTAGAGAAAGTAAAAATTATACAAACAGCAGTGAGTGGAACAAACATTCACTGGTGTCACAATCATTAAGATTATTAGTTATTGTACTCGTATAAGTAACTATTGATGCAGTTAAATATGCATGTCACAATTCACAAGTAATTTAAGATTGGGTATCTTTCAGTTCTTTGGAATTATAAATAATTATATGAGTGGTTAAAAAAAGATTTTATGTTGCAGCAGTCTAGTCCACTTAGGGACCCAGCAGTAGGTATGCAGATACGTGGTGCAGGACAACCTGGAACTGATGGGTTCAACAGTAATGAGGAGTTGGCTCCCAGAACATCACCAATACTTGCACCAAAGACACGCACAGCTTCTAGCCCTAATTCCTACCTCTCCATGCCTTCAATAAAAGCATTCCCAAGGTGAATCATAAGACTTCATTAATTGGTACTTCTTCTGGAACTGTGACTTAAACCTCTTCTTTCTAGAAATTTCATAGTAGGTTTATTCCCAAAGAGAAATATGATGCCAATGTGCCAATTGCATTTCTAAATTTTTAAAATTAAACTGCATAGAAAGTAAAAGGTTCTAGTTGAAGATTCCTCTGGTATAGGTTGACAACAAGGCAATAATGTGAATAGCATTAATGAGTGCTCTTAAATCCCTTTCAAATTCACCAGAGCATTGCAGTTGTAGTTTGCAATTACTAGTGGAAACGTAAACATCTGTAGTTCATACAAAATGTGACTAAGAGAATTTTCAAATGAAAAGTCTAAAACTTCATAGAGGTAATATTTAATTTTATAGGGGAGCCAATATACCAGAACCACTGGCTCGTGTTCTGGAGCCAGTGAGTATAAGACATCTAGATGCTGAAGGAGGGATCATCATAGATCCAGTACGAAGAGTGGCCAGGCATGGCAGCATGGAGGGGGAGGACCCAGGTGTAATTGGCCCTGTGGTATGGGACCTTCACTGCCATCGCATGCAGCAGCAACAGCATCCAGGTGAGAGGTATATAGCATATTAAAATGTAAATGCGACCATAGTATAGCATGCTAATTGATACCAATAATATTAGTGCCGAACTTACACTTGCATTAACTCAGATCGTTGAGAGATGTCTCTTCACATTGTATGCTTCTGTCTGATCTACAAAATAACATTGGAAATTATTTTAAGTGCAGGAAAAATTACCTTGTGTTTGATAGTACGCTAGCACGTGGCTATACCATTACATTATTGCTACATCAAACGCAGTAGAGGCTGATAGATTTTTTCAGGCATAAAAATCCTTAACATGGCTTCTTTTGGAAGGGAGGTAAAGCCTGTAGTCCTGTGTCATAGAGTTATAGCTCGTAAGACAATCTCAGGCCTGATAAAGGTGGCTGCACCATAGCCGAGTGGTTAGACCACTAGCTTCTCACCAAAGTGGCCTGGGTTTGATCCCAGGCAACTGCATGTGGGATTCGTGGTGGACGAAGCAGTGCTGGGACAGGTTTCCTCCCATTTCTCATTCCAGCAGTGCTCCATTTTCATTCCATGTATCATCAGTGTCACCGCCTGCGGTGCCATATGTAGTAAAAGCGGGCGTTAAACACTACAAAAAAAATGCAGTTGTACATAAGTACTGATTGTGGACATGGTAGTATCTTCTCCTTTTTGCAAAATTGGCACAAGTAGCAGCCTCTGCCATATGGCAACTATTGGGATTTTATATAGTTTTATTGTGAAGAAAAACTTGAAGTACTCAGTCGGAGATGACAATATCATAAGGTCCATTGACATTTCCTTTGAGGATGTAAACCTCCCTTCTTTGCCACTCTTTACCAAAATGTCAAGTGACCAATGTGGTAGTAGTGATTTTTTTTTTTGCGCGTCTAACTAGCACAATCCTAGTCAGACACTGCTATAAAGGAGCATTATCAATACCTTGCTCTTCTTCATTTTCTGATTCAAAAATAATTCTGTGATCAGGGAAATATGTTTTTATATTGCTAGGTTCAAAGTCATTGCCTGAATCTGAGAAGAAAACTACATTACAGGTGAATATTGCAGCCATCTCATCATGAAACATATTTTCGTCTTTACTGTCATTCTATCATTTGGAGTGTTAGTTATTAATTTACTGGAAAATCCTTAGAACAGGCTAGGATCCATACCTGAAATCAATGAGATTTCCATCGTTAGCAAAATGAAATTGTGATAATAAATTAATGACAAAAATTGTATTTGTATTACAGAATAAATTGAAAGAATGTGATATGTGCTCCAAAGGAGTCTACTGCTAGGTTGACTTCATTCAAATGAAACTAGTGCTATGTCTCCCAACTGCATACTGTGCCATACATGGCACATACATAACTCAATATTTAAATTTAAGGAAGCTAAAATTTACCTATCAATGTTTTACTGTGTGAAGTGGAGGTCAGATGTATAATTTTAATTCACTTGGATGCATAACCTATATACTCAAAATGTCCTGACAAATATTTAATAAATCCACAGACCACCATTACACTCTACAGCACAAAATCAGGACCTTCTGGATCTAGAAGGTCCTGACAAAATTCATTTAGTCCAACACATAACTTCTAGATGGCAGCACTTGAATTCAAAAAGTTTAGTAACAAGAGCAACTACTAGTTCATCATGCTTCCAAAGGTTGCAAACGTTAAAATTATACTAAAACAGAAATAATCAGTTTGTGGTAAAGTGTAAGACACTAAGTTGGAAAACTGACTCAGACTTGAAAAGTTTAATGCAATAGTTACAAAAGTTCAGCTCTCTGTTCCAATGCTATTCCCATTTGAGCTACCATGTTAAGATATCTGTATACACATTTATTCAAATAAGATTCAGTTGTTGTTGTTGTTAGCTAATGCTGGATTTCTGACAATGAAGTCATTATTCCTCTTGCTCTCCAATATTTTTCACTGATGGATGGGGCATTAGAAGTGGCCGGGCATATTTGAAGGTGGTCTCGATCCATTTCCTCTTGCAGATCACATAGAGGACAGAGTGGTGAAGAATATATCCCAATTCTGTTTAAATGTTTTGCCAGACAATCATGTCCTGTAATCAACCTGAAGGTTGCAACTGCTGTTTTTCGAGGATACTCAGGAATTACTGTTTGAATGTTTGGTAGTTCCCATCTTTTATTTTATGATTTTTCATAGTAATATTTTTCAATAATTTTTTTGAATTCAGAGTTGACTAATCTTTTAGCTGCATAAAATGGTAGATTAACTATTGATTTCTGCACATTGCTGGTACCCTTTTTTGCAAGAAAATCAGCTTTCTCATTACCACTCAGTCCACAGTGAGCTGGTATCCATTGGAAGACTAGGTGTCTTTGAAGTGCTGTTAGATGGGTAAGGATTTTCCAACATTCTATAATTGTTTGGTTTTTTGGTGACAACTTGGAAGTAATTCCTATAATTGCTACCCTGGAATCTGAGAGAATAACTGCTTGCTGAAAATGTGAAATTCTGTACAAAAGATTTTGTAGGGCCATTCGAATTGCTTCAATTTCTCCATCAAAGTTTGTAGTTCCATAACTTAAAGATTTGTAATAGGAAAAGAGGTGACATGTGACTCCAGCACCTGCTCCATCTTGGTTTGATATTAGTGATCCATCAGTATAAATATGGAGCCATTCGTGTTCTGGAAATCTAGTATGGATTGTCTCTAATGCCAATAATTTTAGAACACTAGTTGGAGTATCACTTTTCTTAACTTCTTCTGTCAGGTGTAAATAATATGTGATGTCTAATGTTTGTGTCGGATTGACTTTAGATATGAAGCTTTCCTTTGAATTAGGAAGGAATACATTCTTCTTGATGTCTTGAATTTTGGAAAGAAAGCTCTCCTGAGTCTTTAGTGTATGTGTAAAATTTCTCTTGTGCCATGTATTGAATGGGAGTCTGATCAACTTTTCGTGTTGAATAAGAGCCGCTTTTTCTATTTCATATTCAATGGGGATAGGTTGGTTAGTATTTCCATAGCTGCTATTGGTGTGGTTTTGATAGCACCTGTAATTAATCTCAGACTTTGGTTTTGAAAGATTAGTTTTTTTGTGTTTGCTGTTACAAGAACTTCGCTGCAGTAAGTAAATAATGGCTTTATATATACATTGTATGTTGTGTTAAGAGTTGCTCTGGAACATCCCCACTTCATTCCTGTTAGACGTTTTAACAGTGAAAGGCGCCTCTCTGGTCTTTGTATTACATTTTCTATTTGTTTGGTCCATGTAAGTTTAGTATCAAATGTAACTCCTAAATACTTTGCTTCCTTTGTTTCTGGTAATTGTTGACCCTCAAAATTTAGTTTTATTTTTAGTGGTTTTTTTCTTAGTGAAAAGATTTGGTAGTTTGATTTTGTTGTATTAACAGTCATTAAATTTTCTTTGGTCCACCTTTGTAATTTGGTTAAGCATTGTTGCATGGTTTTTTCTAGTTCTGTACTTTTGCTTTTTGGTTTTGAAGTCCACATTACTAAGTCATCAGCAAATAGTGCACACTTCACACCTGATTCTTGTATTTGTTGTGGCAGATCGTTAATAAATATATTAAAAAGTGTTGTGCTGAGCACTGCGCCTTGTGGTAAACCACGGTGTACTTGTTTGTATTTAGATATGTTTCTTCCATATCTGGTTGCAATAAAGCGTTGTGTTAGGAAATGACATAGCCATGAAGACATTGGACCTTGTATCCCTATTTTTTTTACTTTCTTTAGTAGTTTTGTTCTGCATATAGAATCATATGCACTTTGGAAATCAATAACAACTGATAAATTATCTTCTTTTCTATTGAAGGAGTCTTTGATTTCTTGACTGAGAAGTAACACTTGTTCATTTGTAGAGTGGAACTCTCTAAATCCAGCTTGGCATGGGGAAATTAAATTTTTTGATTCTAGAAACCAATTTAACCTGTTTGACACCATTCTTTCCATCACTTTTGCTATTATGCTAGTAAGAGCTATTGGTCTATAATTTTTTATTTCTGACGCTGTTTTGTGTTTCTTCAAGAGTGGGACAATTATTGCCTTTCGCCATTCAGCAGGTACAGTGGTTTTCCAGGATAGATTGTAGAGTTTTAGTTGTTGTTGTTTTGCTGTTTTTCCAAGTTTTTTTATGAACTCTGGATGTATGTGATCAGGTCCAGGAGACTTTTTGTTTCTTAGATTATTTATTGCAATGTTTAGTTCTTGCATAATAAAATTTTGAAAAAAGATATTGCACTGAGTGTTAGGATCACATTCTCTTTCTTGTTTCAAATCTTTCTTAAATTCTTTACGTTCCTTTTTATTATTTCTTGTTACTTTATGTGAATTAGCATAATATTTATTGAATGTTTCGGCTATGGCTGCATCATTTGTTAATATTTTATTGTTGTGTATGATAGGTGTGCTGTTGTTTTCTTTCCTATCCTTGACATTTTTTATGAACTTATGAGCTTTGTTACCATCTGTCCTATAATCCATTTTTTCTAAGAAATTATTAAAGTAATTCTTTTTAGCAGTATTAATTTCTTTTTTTAGTGAGGCACATTTATTCCGCCATATTTGTGTATCCGATATGTTTTTTGTTTGTTCAGCTGTATTTCTAGCTATATCCCTTTGCTTTTTCAGTTCTTCTAACTGGGGGTTCCAAAAGAGTTTGAAATTTTTAATTCTTCCCCGAGGAATATGCTTTTTTGCGGTTTCTAGGATGACTTTACAGAAATTTTTGTTCAAATGATCTGGTTGGTCATGTAGCTGTGAGTTTGTTTGTTCTTTAAATTTATGTTCCAGTTCAGTTTTATATTTGATCCAATCTGCTTTTTTGAAGTTCCAATACAGATTCGTGTGACATTGACTGTCATTTGTATTATCTAGTTTTATATCAGCAATTACTGCTCTGTGACCAGAACTTGGATCTTCTGTAACTTGTTTTTTAATTTTTGAAACAATATCTGTTGTAGCTAACAAGAGGTCTGGGTTACTGCCTGCTCCAGAGTAATGTATGAAGGTTGTGGGATCTTCTTTACTATAAATCAGTTCAAAAGTTGTGGTATTCAAAAATTCTTCCACTATCTTCCCTGTAGAATCCACTTTTTCATAACCCCATCTTTTGGAATGAGCATTGAAATCCCCAATTATGATTCTTTTATTTAATTGGTCAATAAGAGAGAGATCTGGTTCATTCCTGGGAGGATTGTAAATACTGTATAAATATAGATGTGTTTTGTTATCCCAAAAATTTAGCTTTATTAATTCACTTTTATCTGTGTTATCCATTTCTTTAACAATTTCAAAGTAGGATTTAATATCCTTTTTGACTCCAACTAATATTCCACTACTTATCTGTCTATTTTTGGGTAGTAGGTGTAGTAGAAAACCAGTAAAATTGAAGTATTTAAGTTGGTCATTTGTTAGATTTGTTTCCTGTATGAAAAATATATCGATATTATAGTCAAATACAATTTTATTCAGTTCTACTCTTTTTGTTTGTGTGAGACCACCCGCATTCCATTGTAGAAGTCTGATGTTAGATCTTCTATTAATGTAATGTTTTGGTTCTCGAGAAGTAGTCCCCACCCGGAGCGAATGGGGGACTATTTTAACTCCGGAACATTTTACCCCTCGAGTCATATTGCATGAATATTGAAGAGACTTAGCAATAAATGTAACCGCTTTTTAGAGAGCACCATATTTTTATGTTTTGGCGGTCACATCGCTCTCTCACAACCCCCAGAATGTCTGGAGGACCACACCTGTAGTTGGTTTACGGGTCTCACCGACCTGACTGGGAGAATTATCAAAATAAATTCACCAACCATATCCTCTGATTACCAATCAGAGGACGTATACATGCCATGACAGGTCAGCATGTTATGGTTAAGGTTTTATAGAGAAATTAGAGAAATGGAGAGGTTGGAAAAATAAAGACTCCCTAGCCCTCAGGAACCCTAATAGCATCGGGGTCAGAAGAGAACAAGAGTTGACCAAGGTAAGGTCAGAGAGAAAAGTTACAGTGAGGAGCGAAACACCAGTAAGTGGAAGTAATGTTCTGCTCACCTTGGGTACCTTGTGGTCGCTATTCACATATCCCCTAGAATAGCTAGAATAGCTAGAATAGCTAGAATAGCTAGATAAGATTCAGTGCACATCCAGGTATATTGCCATTATAGCTCAGCACTAAAAGCACTGCATAGAAACTGAAGATTTGTGGCTTAAATTCTGGCTGTGGCATTGAATTTTTCAACTCTGATTCACCTTTCCAATACTGTGAGTAAAGGTAGATCCAGTATTCTTTTAGAGAGACAACAAATTTGAAATATACCTTACTAATGAGAAAATAGAATCAGTAATGATGTGAACTAAACTCTCTAAACACTGAGGTTCAATGTGGGAAGCATTCTTGTTTAATATAAATACATTATTTATAAAAATAGGTTTTTTTATTTTATGATTGATACTGCTTTTACTATGTAATACTTATGTATATACATATTTTGACAATTCCATATTCATAATCAAAGGACGCAATAAATGTAATATTTTGTTTTAGAAACCCGATATATCCAATATCATGTATTTGATCTAAGGATGAATAAATTGAATTGAATTCCTGTATGTTTTTAATGTTCTATGAGTGTAGAAATGGTGTGCCAGGAAGTGTAGTAATGGGATGATGTAACTTTTAGTTAGTGTTTCAAATCCTGGTGTTTGTGAAAGTTACTGTGTAAAAAGAGTTAGTAAATGAAGTATAATTGTGAATTTGTGCATGTGAGGCTATACCTGAGGTAAATATAGGAGATAAAGAAATTAATTAAAGTACAGAATGAGTAATACTGCTATAATATGATTACAAATCACTGAGATTTATACATTCTTTCCTAAAACAGTAACAGAAACATTTTAAAAATTTGATTTTTTTTCTCCCCAAAATGTTTTTGAAAATGTCATTATTAACTATTCCTAAACTGCTGGTGTAAAAATATGGACACAGCCCACTGTAGGTCACCAGTAAATAAATCAAACAGTCCACTCATCACTTAGTAAGACAAGAAGGACCATATGGGGATCATAGGAAACAAAAACAACCTTCACGTAGCTGATGTCTTGTAAAACATCACATGTGATCTCCAATGCTGTAAATTAACCTAAGGTTATCTTACAGGTTACCTCGAGGAAGCAGATGAAGATGTAATTTTGGAAACAGTTGAGGGTGACATGAGTCAGGCAGATACAGCAGCACCTAATGTTGGCCGCATGAGAAGGCGTTTTCATGAGCTACTGGATGATGCATTTAGCCTATTTGGTAGCCGTAGTGAAAGCCCTGGTGCAGAAGAGGAAAGTGGTAGTCCTCCTGTGCTACATAGAGTTCATTCTGCTATAGTGAGGTGCAAACTTTAATTACAAATTTTAGCATTTAGTCACCATTTTAATGACCTTTATAATTTTCTCTCATTTGTTTGTTCCACCATCATTTAAAATTGCAGTAGCTGATGAGTCAACTATAGAAATAAAACTGTACTATATTTAACAATTACTGTTTACTGTAGATGTCAGAGCAATGTATTCCACCTGAGCTGCTTGCCAGTGAGTAGCTGCGTATTCGCCGCCATGCATGAGTAAGCCTGCAACACGCAGCACAGCTTTCCTGTGGGGTAAACTGCCATCATGGCACAGAGACTTGAAACAGGGAATGATTAGGATTGCTATGACCTTTGTCCAGTGACATATTGGCTATCATCATACGCCGCCATCCCTCTACAGTCATGCTCTGCGCAACGCTGCTGCGTACTTGCGTTTACTCATACTCAAACTCATGGATTTTGAATAGACTATGTTAGGGCATTCTTGTTTATCCTAGTGCAAGTTCTTGATCCTATGTTCAAGTCTTATTGGCTGATAATGTCATTAACAGCAATTTTTTTTATATTCAACAAATCAGTGATTTGACAGTATGTTTTTCTCTTTCCATGATAGAATACTACCACTAATTGTCTTTGCGTTCCATTCACTCATGAAATGCTTTGTGCTTGAGAAAGACACAATCAGTCTCATGGAGAGCATACTGAAGTAACTGACAGAAGTGTTTGAAAGGATGGGAAGAATCACAAAATACTAATATTTCTACAGGGACTCCATTGCTTCTATGTTTTGTACTTACATTATTTGTCTGAATACTTTTGAATTAAATTAATTAATATTAATACTAAATTAATAATTTTTATATTATGTGCATCATAAAATCAAATTCATATTTATGTTTGGTATCTGTACGTGTTATTTTCATTCTGGGCTGACCAAAATATAGCAATATATTTTTGCCATTCTTTTTATCTTAAATATAAAGCAGTTATACCTGCCCAAAAAATTCTGATGGTCACTTTAGATTTACCAGCTAATTAAGATGGCATTAATGTATTCTATATATTGAGGTTTGCAAAGTCAATAATTCCTTCAAACGAAATCATTAAAATATATTGTTGAGAATGAAAAAAAACCTAAATAATGATACAGATATATTAGAGTAAATTTCATAATGAGGGCTTCAATTGAGCTGGGGTAAAATGCTAACAAGATATTTGAAGTGAAAACAAATTGTAAATATAAACCAGAAAAAAAATGTGTTACATTCACATGATTCCTCTATTCATTTTCATTTATTTTTATATAGCTTCTACAAGCTACTCTTATGAAACCTTATTTTTCTAGCTGCTTAATGTTAATTGAGATAATTCCTTTGCAGAAATAGCTTTATTGTATAGCTGAATATTTTAAATGAATAACAATGGGTATTATTATTTATTTATGCCAACAAACTTACTGTTGGTGTTTTTAAACACACAAGCCGTGTGTGGGCAATGTTTAAGAGGTAGAACTGGCTTGAGAATTTAATGTCATTCTGGCAGTTTGTCACAATAGCTCAGTGGTAGAGCGTCCGCCCGGCAAGCGGAAGGTCTGTGGCTCAAATCCCAGTTGTGGCATTGAATTTTTAAGTTCCAGTTCTACCTCTTAAACAATGGGTATATTAGATATGGCTGACACCACAAAGAAAGTTATTTGAAATATATTGTCTGTTTTAAAAGATCTACGTTTTCTGTGGCATGTTTTTATTTATCTCTTATTCTTCATACAGAATTATATAAAATTACTTCTGAGTGAAGGACATAATGGGCTATATCCCAAAAATTCAAGATATGTATTTTGTCATGTTTCTTCTTCCATCCCTTAGTGCCATCTAGCATTGGACTTTATTTGTCATGCAAATATTTTAATATAGGTTTTAATCAGAATCGTTAGAGCCATTTTTAAAGAAAATAAAATAATAATTGTCGGTAGGGCATCTGCCTATTGTGCAAGAGGTCATGAGTTCAGTTCCTGGTGGAGGATGGGCATTTTTCTTAGTTAGGACTATTGTCGGTTCTTCCTAGAGTCTGGAAGTATGAATGACAGTGTGAATGTGTGTGTGAATTTAATCTAATAAGTCCAAAATAATATAAACCCTAAGATCAAAACCACCATTGAGTGAGTGAACACCAGATCAATTGTTCCAAGAGGTCATAAGCTGCTGATATGACCGTTGAGTTAAAGCAGCAGGTAAATCAAACATAAAAAAAGAATAATAATAATTAAACGTTTTCCATATAAAGCATAGCCTGGGGTAGAGAGGTTTGATAATATTAGTCTCACATCCTTTGAAGATGCTGAACTTATATACCACATTGCTATTTAACTACCTTACTTTAAGGTATGACTCACAGGCAGACAGACGGATGGACAGACAGACAGACAAATTTGTTTTTGGATTTAGGGGGCTTCAAAACCTGTGTTTTTGGTGAAATCTCCATATCAATGGAGAATACAAAACCTTCTCTATCTACTAGATACTTGGTAGAGAAAGTAAAAGGTTATCCCTCTCAAACATCATGTCTCTGTTGTGATAGGGTAGATGTATGTATTACACACATGTTAAATCTGTTAAAAGTGATAGACATGGTAAGGCTTCCATCCTGTTTCTTTTCAGACCAGTAGGTGAACCTCTTTTGGCTCCAGCTGAAGCCATTCCTAGACCTAGTACTTCAGCAGACCCTCGACGGCCAGCAACAGCTGTAACAAGACCGCGTGGGGCCTGGGGAACCTGCAATCCTTCACCTCACTCAGGAAGATCTGGTACACTGCCCAGACCTCTAAGTGCCGGCCCATTTCATCGACCCCAGTTACCAGGTCCCGTAGAAATAACAATAGATAGAACGTTAGTGCTCACTGATGCTCAGCTTTTGCCCACAGACCCAGCAATCCCTCTTATAGCAGCTATTAAGGAAGAGCTCAGGAAATTTCAAGGAACAAATGTCCATCCAGCAATATCACTGCCAGGAAGCACTTCCTCAAAGCCTTAGATGCAACTTTGTGTGACATTTTTACAAAAAGATGAGTTGTATTTTGGAGCACTGAGACTACTTATTTTGTACATAGAAGAACAATGAATTTTGAAGTTTTGTACATTAGTATAGCAACATACATAGAATACAAATAGAGCATAGTGATATATATCTGTAGAAAATTATTTTATAATTATGCTGCACATGCTTAAAATAGTGTGAAAATGCTCACATTTCACACCTCAACAATGTTTATACAGTAAAGGATCTCATAGTTAAATACTGGATGTTCGTTTCTGGGTTTTCCCTCCATTACATTTAAATATGACAACATACCTAATTGGGAAGAATTGTTGAAATTGTGGGGGGAGAGGAGACAAAGTAAACTTTTGATCTTACACTTATCTATAATAAGAGACTAAGTAGGGGGAGGGGACTGAAGCTGTTAGAACATAACCTTGCTATTGGGGGTATCTTTCAATCTTCCACAAGAATTTTAATTTTTGACCTTAAATGTTAACATATTTTGCCAGATCCAAAAATGTGTTCCCAATAAAAGAAGTAGTTGAACCAGTTGAACATTTCATCTTACTGCGCTTTCCAACTCCATCATTGTCAAGCGCTATTGGAGCTAAAGTGCCAGTGATGAATTATGCAATTTGAATATTCATGAACATGGTGACTAGATTGGAAGCCTTCTACATTATCCATACTTTTAGAGATGGTAGCCCTGTTATTACCACTGAGTGAGATGGCACCAAGGTAAAATGTGAGACTAGCAAAAGGTAGGAGGTGTGGGTTTGATTCCCATGGCCAACCTTATTGACCTATGGGTTTTTTGGGTGCTTTCCCGGTTACCAGACAAATTCTGGCAAGGATAATTACATCCCCCAAATTTCCTGTCCCTCCATTTCATTTTACCTTCATTTCAATCCGGTCTTTCAGGGTCAGAAGTGTTGGTGATGGGCGAGTTTGACACTCCTGTGTGGGGACTTTGCAAACTGTAACTGCTGTTCTTGGCGGATGGATGGCATTGTAGTCTCCTGACCAGTGGCTGCTTGGTGAACTCTGGTGTCAAGATGAAGAATCTCCAACACACATTAGGGACCCTCATGTTGGCTTACGCTACTTCCTCAATTTCTATCATGCTCATAGAGTGTTATCACTTAATTCCTTTTTCCTGAGGTCTGACATAGCATAGTCTCAACAACTGAATCAGTGTGGAATCCCCTGCATCCTTATTCTGTGAGAAAACAGAATAATCCTTGAAAAATTCAACACCAAGGTAGGTGTCTGAACTACAAACCTTCAGCTTTCCATAGCAATACTGTTCCAATGAGGTAACATGACTCATATTCATAAATGAGCTCTTCTTGTTTGGTTCATACACAGTGGTTCCAGAAAGTATTTGTCTCCACTCTCATCAATTGAAATAGTGTCCAAATTAAACTTTGTGCTATATTTAAGGTTTATTTTTTTAAATAAGTAGAATAGCTTCAATAACACAAAAACTAATGCAAAATATATAAGCATTAATTAAGAAGGCAAAACAAATAGTTATAGTTATTAATTGGCAGTGGGCCACTTATTTCCTGTTTTGTTTCTTTAATAAGGAATGGGGCAGTTTATCCCATCCATACAAAATTTTAGTTTTAAGTTTTGCTATAATTTCCATAATTTTATTTGGAGTGACATTTTTAAATTGAAATGAGGGAGTAAAAATAAAGCGGTTATTATTATATAATGCTCCTATAGAGTCCTGACAAGTTGGTGGGGGGAAATCATTTTAGTAGTGTATGTTTTGCTGTTTGTCTTGTTATATAAACCACCCCCTGGGATAGTTTAGTGGGGGGAAATTCTGGGTATAAAATCATTGGTGAGGGGAAAATCCTACCCATCCCCCCACCCAACCCCAGGATTAAACATTACAATTTTCTCCATATTAATTTGATTGCTAGAAAATTTTAAAGTGGAAACAAATATGCTCTGTAATCACTGTGTATGTTGCTGAACGCCTCTGAAGCAATCAACTGTGTGAATGCCTACCTCAACTTTGAAGTAATATGACAAGCTAATTGAACTTCCAAAGTCCTCTACCCATAAAGCCCTGTATTAACAGAGTTAAACAGTGCATCAACTCTGCTGTAGGACTTATTTATAGTTTATTTGAGCTGATAATTTAGATACATAATTTGTGGAAAGTCTCTTCTCACATAATTCTTAAAAAAGTATCACCAACTAAAAGCTGTTTAATTCTAAACTTAACTTCCAACATTTAATATTAACATTTTGGCTCTGAAGTCTTTAAAAGAAAAAGTGGGTATTCTGTCTAATAATGCTGTAATTTGCTGTTTTGCAGTATCTTAAGTACAGCTTTGCTAATTTTATTTAGTTTTCATGTATGATAATTAGGTAGGTAGTCCATATGTCTCAGAGATTATGGCATGTCAATGACTATAGCATTACCTTTAACACATCCGTCCATTACAGTTCCTTGTGATTTATTGCCAGGAGAAGCTGCAAAAAACAAACCTAAAGTAAAACTGCAATATGTGATATATGATACATATGATATAGGCATTTAATGCTTGGATTCTGTATTTTTTATGTGATACTATACTTGTAAACAAAAACTTTGATGTTCTTAAAGTGCATGAGGTCGAAGGTGGATTTACCTTTGTTGTTATTGTTGTTATAATTCACATGGAAGTTTAGTTGTTCTTTTAGTTCCTCCTATGGAACTAAATGTATGTAGGTATATCTTGTATGTGGTAAAAAGTTAAAGTATTTGTTGCAGATAATCATATTAATTTGTGCTAAATAAAAATTGTTTTTACATTAAAATTAAAATAATAGTCTAATAGTCAGTAATTGATTGCCATGGACCCCCTCCTCTGCGACACCCATGAGCTCTACTTTATGCATGTCATAAAGTTTGGTTAGGATTTGTATAGAGTATGGTCCCAGAATCACTATGTAGTTTGTGTGCAAGGTATACACATAATCAACCACAATTATAGCAAAATATACTGATGACTCTAAGCCACAAAGTGTAGCCAAGGGATGTTTTTTATAAGCAGAGGTGTGTATACGCTTTGTTAGTTACAAGTGGGATAAAGAAAACTAAATTGTTATTCAGATGTTTAAAAACTGGGTTGCTATATGGTGGCCTTAAAATTCCATACTCTTCCAACAACTTTGTGAGAAACAATTTAATTGCAAATGAGAAGTATTGAATATTCAGACCAATGTAAACAGATATTTTAAAAATGGTGATGCTACAAAAAAAATATTTGAAATAAATTGTGTGCTCTAAAGAGATCTTTACTTTCTGTGTAGTAAGTGGTTGTCTATGTCTTATGATTAGAGCTGTAACATCTAGGATGTTAGATATGAGGTTGAATGCACCTGAATACAGCAGGGAGTAAATGTCAGTTGTCACCATCAACAAAACAGATAGAGCTGCACATTCACAGGACAATTAAAGTCTCATAGATCTCTAAGAGCAAAATTGTCTTCTTCTGAAGCATCACATGTATTGCAGTGAACAGCTATGTATTTTCACAAGTTATTGAAGGGAAACTTCTTTTATTCGAATAATGTTTACAATGTGAGAAGCTTCTTACAACACATATCATGTCTTCTTCTTTACCTAACTCCCTTGTGCTGTTAAGTATGGAGTACTAGCCTCTATCCATCTCCTCCATTGATCTCGGTTCCATACCATTCTCTTCATTTCTGTCATTGTTTTCTTTCTTTCATGGCCCATCTTCTCAATATATTCTTGATAAAACATACGTGGCCTTCCTCTTCTTCCTTCCGATGTCACCTTATATTTACCCAAATTGTTTTCCAGGACAATTTAAATCTTTTGCTGAACTTTTATTATAAGAGTTTCAGGAGCTGTGTTGAAAAATGTTTCTCCCAACTCTGTTGGTTTTAAGAAATCAAGCATTGGAATGCATGACAGTTTAATTTTGTAATTTTTTAGACAAAATTGTTTTTAATGAATAACAAATGTTCAAATAGTTTATTCCAAACAAGAGATTCTGCTTCATGCAGGAGAGCAGTTTTCCTCAGCAAATCTGTTGATAATTTCTATGGCCTCATTGTAGTGTGTAGAGTAATATAGTGCTGTTTTCAATCACGTTCATAATCTCATTGTAACGGTTTACAGAGGTAGGAGGACTCCAGGGACCATCTTGACAATTTCCTGATTATAGCGAAATGTGTGCCAAACTCTGGTACCCACAGAATATTTGACAGTGTCAACATTTTTAATTAATTTTGCTTCACTGACCTCATTCAGAGATCAGAAATGTTATGCAGGAAAGGTTTCCACTACAAAACACAACTTGGACGTTGATATAGATGCATCTGTACCACCCCTTCCTCCAATCCTTGAGGATAGTGACATAAGATGCTTGCCATGCAAAAATAACTTGTATTATTATAGTGATCCTAAATGTTACAGCTCTACTTATTATTTAGCAGCTAACAATATTATGCAAAATTTCTTCCCAATAAAGAATGCTTCACAGGCTATTCCCAGAAAATTTAAGATACATATATTTATTTATCATATAAATATCGCAACATATGGTTTCTATTTGAATTAAATTTGTAAGAGTTTTTATTTTGTACTTGACAGTGGTAAACTGCTATTTGAATCTTTGCTGATATCTAATTTTATTTAATTGTCTGTCTTAAATGTATCACTATATTATGCCCTTTTAAATGTGTCAAATGTTCTAATCACATCAGGGTTGCCAATGTTTAAAAGTAAAATTATCGTACCGGCCACTCAAAATTATAGATTTGGATTCAAAATTATCGTACATGATAAACCAAATGCTATAACAATAAACGTATCAGCATAACACTTATGAAAATGTAATAGTATTGATGTTTATGGTATCCACTTACAAGATTGATGACCTCAATCAGTATTAAAAATTTAGTACTTCTATTTCTTGCACTATTCATCTGAAAGGTCATCATCTTCCTCAACTGTTGCAGCATTATACAAATTTGTTGTTGAAATAAACTTTAATCTCGGTGGCTTGGAGATTTCAGACCCACCATATTCTTTCATAAGCTGAGATGACCGAATAAGTCCATTTACCATATCTAGTGCCAATCTGTTTCTAATTTTGGTTTTTATTAAACCTAGTTTGGAAAAAACTCTTTCATAAGAAGTGTTTCTGTAGGGCAATGAAATCACTGATAAACCTCCGCCAGTTCTTTAAAATCAGTATTTCCACCAAGGTGACATGTGTTTAACAGCACTCCAGAAACTGTCAGATTCAGGCATGTTCTTTATTTCACACGGAATATTACGTATTCCGAGTTTTCTACATTGATCATCAATTTTCTGAACAGTGTCTTCTTCATTGAGATTACTAGATCTAGGCACATTGCAATAAGAGCATAAAGGGTAGAAGGATTAGTAGGATATGAAATGGTTGCCTTTGAGGGGTGGAGATAAGCTAAGAGGGCAAAAGTGGTATCGCTATTTGTAATTAATTTCATTTCGCTGGTGTGACAAACCAGTGAAAATATTTCGCCAATATCGAAATTATTGTACACCCCCATAATTATCATACGGGTTGACAACCATAGTACAAACATTCAAATTATCGTATGCCCCCATAATTATCGCATGGGTTGGCAACCCTGAATCACATCCATTGAATCTCCCTAAAACAGCAATAATATGATCTGAACAATGAATAATCCACACCTCTTATAAGAAACTACCAGTACTTTATCAGTATTTCAAAGAACACAAGTATGGTTTGTGTAGAACATCATGACACCCTACATCCACAAGAGAGGAGAAATGAGAAGAAGTGGTGAGAGTGGTGTAAGAGCAAGGGACTAGAAGTGTTATTCGAACTGGGCGGCAGTTACGTGCACAATGCATTGTACTTACAACACTCACAGCAGGTGGAACACTGACCCCAGTTCTGTTATTGTGCAAGTGGGTTGACCAGTGCTTTGCGCATCTTTGCTTCAGCACTGGAGGATTGTCATGATGTTTTATATAAGCTGTACACAAGGATGCAATTTTGTAATATGTCATACATTTCTATTCACTGCAACAATTTCTTTCAGCTCTTCAGTAACTTGATGAGTTTGCGAGTTAGTGTAAACATAGCAATAATTTGCATTTAAGAACAAAATGTAGTTAGTATCTTAAACATAATCATGTTACAACACCATTCAGTAATCATTAACCAAAATGTGATTCATTCTAGAAATATAAACAAAAACGGGATTTTGTTGTATTTATTTAAATGCTAATGTGTCCATGGAGATATGAAAATGTCATGTTTTGTACAGCGTTTGATAATGTAAAGAATCTCCTTGGAGTTACAGTTTGAGATTGTTTAACAACTGTTTTTCTTATGTAGTAATAAATATTTGTTTGTAATAATCATCATGATGTTTTGATATTGCAGCTAGTTCTTGGAAGAGAACTTTCCATCCACTTCATTTTGGTTAGGTTCTATGCTTTATTTTATAATACTTTAATAAATGTCATTATTTTACAGTGCAGTACACTAGTTTTACACTATGATTTCACAGTAGTTCATCTTCTTTCATTTTCCCGAGAAATAACTTTATTACTGTTTAGAGCCTTATTCAGAGTAACATTCAATTGTTAAATTTAGTGTATATTAAAAAAATTGTTACATTCACATGGTTTTCTCCATTATTTATTTTCATAGAACTTCTATAAACTATTCTTATGGAAGCTTATTTTTCTTCTATTTAATGTTAATAAAAGTAAGGGAGTATGAGTCAGGAAGTGGAGGTGAGGGACATACAGTTAAGGAATCCCCCACAGTTGAGTGCAAAAAGGAGTTAAGTGTCATGGTGGCTGAAGAGCAGCTAAATGAAACAGTTTTAGTAAGAGATAAGGGACTGGCAGAGAGATTCAGACAAGAGTAGATGAAACACTTAAGGGGAAACAAAGAAATGGAGATGTTAAAGTAGGAAATTCAAAACTTAAAAAGAAGACTGCATAGTATGGAAGGCAGAAGCAGAAGGTGCAACCCAGTGATTTCAGGAGTTGAAGAATAATGGGGAGTGGGAGTATACAGGCATTTATGAGATCTAATAGTGAACAGATTAGAAATACATCCGAGAAGCTGTAAGATTTATGACACACAGTCAGCAAAGCACCAGAAAAAACAAATATTCTTGCATAGATCTCATACGTGCAAATGGCTGTAAAAGTATTAAAACTGGCAAAAAAATTGAGACAATTGACTATGTCAACAAGGACTTAACGTATGCACAAAGAGGGCAAATAAAGGAGTTGATTTAACAAAGAAGACAAGGCAACAAATAAAGGCAAGAGGTATACATTACAAAGCTTCAAGCTGTACACAGTTGACCAAGCAGCAGAAAGAAAACATGGACCAAATGATAGGCAGAGGCAGAAACAGCAGTCATTGAACCAAGAAAGATTAATAAATAATCAAACAGCAACTGGAAGTGAGTTGCCAGTGCATTGGCTTATGAAGGGGTGGCTGATTAGCATACTGTGACATATGTGAATCCAGTTAGTTACAAGTGTGGCATCAAAAGAAGAAGTGCAAGACAGATAGAAAATAAACTAAAACTACTAAACCCCGGCGCAACAGCCCATGAAGGGCCAAGGCCTACCGCCCAGCCGCTGCGTCCCCCAACACTGCCCACTACAGGCATCATTGGTGAGGTGCAGTACTGGAGGGTGGGATGTGGTCAGTGCCCCGAGCCCTCCCGGCCAGTTATGCGGTCTTCACGACCTGGAGCCGCTACTTCTCCATCAAGTAGCTCCTCAATTGGTCCCCCCGGGACCTAACGAGGCTGAGTACACCCCGTGCTAGACCTCCCAGAGGGGATAAAACCCCCATGCTGGTACCGGGGATCAAACCTGGGTCCTCCGCGCCAGAGGCAAGTGTGCTACCAACTGCGCTACGGAGGCGGTCGATAGAAAATAGTATAGGTAGCAAAAAGCAAGATCGAGAAATGGTGGGCAGTGGAACATGGAAGAAAGAGGAAAAGAGCCAAGGTGAGAGATGATAAGAATAAGCAAAAAAGAAAGTAAAGAGCAAACTCTTTACTAATAGCTATAGAAAAAGTGGTGAATGAATTAACTCAGCAAGAGACATTTTGCCGAGACTAACAAGGATGAGAAAATGGTTGTATGAACTGTAAAGGAGTAAGGAAATGCATATTCAGTGAAAATGAGCTTGCACTGAAATAGTGAAATTGGGATAGTGGCAATTAGTGAGGTGTATAATGTGTATAATGAAAACCGATTAATAAAGATTACAAGAGCATAGCTGATAAGAAAAGTTAAATGAGAAAGTTAATAAAGATGGGAGATTAAAGAAATCAGGAAATAGATTATAGGGTAGACTAGGAGCAAGATAAGAATAGTGAAAAGGTAGGACCAAACATTTTTCAAATTAATATTGGAGAAAAGGAAAAGGTTACCGTACACAATATAATCACCGTGTTCAGCTGCATGGGACCATAAGATGAGTTCTAAGTATTCCAAATAGAGGGAAGTTGCAATATGTATAATGTTTATGTAAACAAATTAAGTTAAATTCAATTCAATAAAAATAAGTATTTGCACAAACGTCATCACACATTTTGTTGAAGGTACAAGGAAGTTAGAGGAAACCGAATTGATAGATGTTTAAACCTGGATTACTATATCCTGGTCTAGAAATTCTATATTCTTTCCAGATCACAAGAAACACTAAGCAACTAAATAAAGACAGTACTTTAAAAAAATGATAAAGCCTTGAACATTCAAACCAATAACAAAAAATTACTCAAAAATCGCTAATACCATAAAAAGAAGTTATTTGAAATAAATTTTATGTTTTAAAGGCATCTACATTTTTTGTGCAGCACATTTTTGTCTAGCTCTTAAGATTTACCAGCTACACAAAATGATAAAAAAGTTTATTCCAAATGAACAATGCTTCCCAGACTATTTCCAGAAAATTCAAGATATAAATTTTATTTGCAATGTAAATATCTTAAATATATGGATGGCATTTTAATCAAAATTGTTAAGAGCTATTTTTGAACAAATTAAAACATTTCAAACAAATCATCTATACATTAGAGTTCTGCCAATCTGAACCACACTAATCCGAACTCCGCTAATCCAAAAATCTGCCTAGTCTGAACAGGGCTAGGAAAAAATATGTACTAAATTTGCTTTAAATTTTAAAACAGGTAAATATGATAAAACTTAGTTTTTTCAAGTAAAAATGAAATTTATTATCACAAAAAAACATGAAATAAATGCTACAGGAGTAAACAATGAATCCGTCGGCTATTTTATACACTAAAATTGAAACACAGAAGACCTAGGCGTACTAACAAAGTGCATAAAGTTTGAATGCAATTTTCTTACATTGATTAGAAAACAAAATGAAAGAGTAAATCAATACTTAAGAAGTGAAGTCAGAGATCTTCTTTTGACGCAACGCACTGAAACATCTTGAGAAGGCAATGTTTTGCCAACTTCCATACCAACTTTCACCAGGCTACTTATGTTAGGTAAATGCCAACAGTACTTATAAAAACATCACAGTAATTGGTTTTGAAGCCTCAGAATGCAGCTGTAAAATAAATTACAGCATACTGTACTAATTTGCTACTCTCAGTCATTTTAATATTTCACACATAAATGCTTAAGGCCAATATGTTGTATTTGAGGAAAATCCACCTAATCTAAACTTTTGCTAATCCGAACAGGGTTTGATCCTAATTAGTTTGGATTCTGGGACTCTACTATATAAAGGTTAGTTTGAATGGGGGGGGGGGGGGATTTTCCTGTAAATCTTTGTGTACCATCTATGGTAGATGGTAAACCAAAATACTAAGTTTGGTATACATCAAAATAGGTATTTCTGGTGAAATCTTGATATCAAATGTTTGGATTGAATGTAATATCTACCTTCTCTACCTGCTGTGCATATGGTAGGGAAAATAAAAAATCTGATATTTTGCACTCACATGACTTTCTCTACTCTTGTGCTAACCATTCTTACAAACTCTTATTCCCATATCTTCTTCATGTTAGTTGAGATAAACATTTGCAGAAATTATCTTATTGCTAATTTCCTTGTAGGCGCAAGGGGAATATGGGAATACATCAGGCTTTAAGTGATAGTAAAATCTTTTAAAGCTTTCAAATTCCATTCTTTCTAGTTCCATTCTCTCATGGTTAACATATAAAAAAATTAATAATGATGTTCCATTTGACAGAAGTGTAAGTTCTCCAAAACTCACACAAATAACAAGGCATATCTCCGAAATCGTTCACTCGACAAAAAACTTTATTTAGACACAAATTGTGTGTTTTAGCACGATCTACATTTTCTGTACAGTAAGATTTGCTCTATCTCTTATGGTTTACCAGTTATGCAAAAGTCATCCAGAGTAAATAGGACTTCATGGAGTATAGACAGAAAATTCAAGACATACATTTAATTTGTCATAAAAATATCTCAAACATATGGCATTTTAATCAAAATCATTAGAGTCATTTTCAAGAAAATCAAAATTTTTGAAAAATTTTCCATGTAAAGGGTAGATCAGGGTGGAGGAATTTTCTTCAAAATGTTCATGTTGTATCCTTGAAAGACATTAAACTTAAATACCAACTTTGGTTTTTAACCGACTTTTCATTTTAGAGTTATGTTGTCCACAGACAGACAGACACACACATACAGATGGATCTTTTTCTAAAAATGCTTTTTTTTAGTTCAGGGGGCCTTAAAACATAGTTTTGGTAAAATCTCAACATTGAATTTTTTGGTGGAATACAATACTTCCTCTACTTTACTATACATGTAGAGAAAGTAAAAAAGGCTCAAAGACACAAAACCTCATTGTCAATTCTGGATGTACACCAGAAGAGATGAAATTGTGAATTGCCTAACAGTATGTCAGCTGAATGCTACTGAAATTATTGTGCAGTCTCTTCCTGTATGTACCCAAGGGTTAAAATTTATGACTTGTGTGTTCAATCCCCTCTGCTTTTTGAATACACAGCTTAGCAATTGAATGCAATGCCGATTAAGGATTTAACCAGCATAGAAGTGTTCTTTCTCAGAAAAATGAAAGAAGATGAGTCAATACAAATGGAATAATGATATCATATTGTAAAACCAACACTGCAGTGTAAAATAATCATATTTATAACCTAAGAGATTATGTTTTTGATAAATCTCTTTTGGTGCAGATGTTCAATAAAGGACAACAGACTATTTAAACAACATTTATTTTTCTTTTACATACACTTTATTGCATATACATAAGGTATAAAAAATAATCATATAAATTAATGATAAATTGTGTTTGATCATAATACAAATATGATTGAAACTTCTTGAACTTCCAGTGTAGGCTGATTATGATGTGACCTACACTGGAAGTCAAATAAGTTTCTACAATGGACAGCTGCCATGGAAGCCTGCAATATCTACTTTACAAATGTAATTATTGTACTAAAATTGAGCTAGAGATTTAGCTGTTCAATACTGCCTGTATTAAATATTACCATTGAAAATAGATGATAGTGCAAAATAAAGAAATATGTAAGTATACTCAAAATATTATCAGAATAGACAAAGAATTTAATGTCAATCCTTTTGCACTGGCAATGATTCACTTTAGCAGAAAAGCATCTCCAAATAAAAAAGCAAAAAGACAATTTCAGTTTATCCCAGCACATTTTACATCTCGGTAACATTCAATAACAAAGTGCAGTAAACCTAATTATGTTTGGAAACCAGAAACATTAGTTCAAAACAGAGTATATGAAAGTGTATTTTATTGCAACAATTTGTAGTACATTACATTTAATATAATTATACAGTGACACAGCCAGGACTAGGTTCTGGGAGGGATAGGTACATTTTTGGTGTTTTCCCTAATATAGAGCATCTCTTAGTTTCACTATGCCTGACCACCCTTAAACATGAAGCAATCCAGGAATTGCTGCATATATAGAGTCACAATTTTATAAATGTAGAGCTTTGGATAAGTTACGTGAAGACCTTTAGAACTTAGTTGACATTTGTAAAAAGCTATAGTAAACCATATGGTAAGCTGGTAAAGATCTTTTAGTCGAGCAGCCACATGTACATAGTTGAAACTTTATACATCAGAGTTTGAAGAATATTTCTCAACACATTTAGAGTTTGGTTGAGGCTGATTGAACATGAAGGGTAGTGTAAACAAATAAACCCCGCAGCACAACAGCTGTTTCCAGGTCAAGGCCTGCCACCTGGCTGCTGCAACCCTCCTCTCTGCCCCCTATAGATGTCAAAAGTGGGGTGCAGTACTGGAGGATGGGACATGGTGAATGCCCTGGTCCCTCCTGGCCGGTTATGTGATCTTTGCAACCAGGGGCTGCTACTTCTTAATCAAGTAGCTCCTCAATTGGCCTGCTGGGACCTACTGAGCCTGAGTGGACCCTAGACCAGATTTCCCAGGGGGAAAAATCCCCACACTGGTACCAGAATCAAACTTGGGTTTCTTGCTTCATAAACAACAGTGCTAGGGAGACAACCAGTGTAAGCAAATATTCTATAAAGAATGTGTGATTTTTGGTGAATCTTTGCACTTTACAGATTAGAAATTTTAAACAGACAAGTTACAGAAGAATTTGTAGATACATTATGAGTTTGATTCATATTGCAACAAAATGTGTAATTTGTGGAAAGCCTCCTTAAAGGTTTTTCTTGTAAGTCAGCCATTACAGATATGGTGTTGAAATTTTATATATCAAAATTTGAACAGCACAACTTGACTCAATTCAAATTTAGTTCATACTGGTGCAAAATTAAAGATGCCTTTAACGGAGAGCTTAAAACTTCACAACTTTTATGTGCCAGCTACACATATCATGTTGAAATTTTAAGAGTTTAAAGTTTGTTAATGTTTTTTCCAAAATAAACACACATGAAATTGTTCTGCACACATTTATGATCTTTAAAACTTACTTATGTATGTATATATTTACGTATTTAATGATGTTAAAGTTAGAAGACATTCTTTACAACTCTATCAGCAACATGAAAATTGGACAGCCTAGTGGTAGCATAGCCAATAGTTTAGATGCCTACTCAATGACTAGGTTCTACAACTGATGCACAGTTTGCAATGAGAAGGCCACCAGGAACATTGATACAAAGGAAATATTGGGAGGAGAGAGTTCAATAACTGAAACTGCCATTTGAGTAACAGCAGTCGTTCTATGGGAGGGTGTTGCCTAACACTAGAAAACAGCTGTAAGATTTGAAGTTTTCACGGCGAACGTTAGTGATCAGAGCTTCACGGGTGATCAGCCGTGTTAAATTTAAGAAGGTCGAGCTTTCGGCCATTATACTCTCCATGGCCATCTTTAGGACTAAAATGATGGAAAATTCTCCTCAGTTTTCAAATATATACTATGGTTGGGCTCTGTCTCCAACAAGGTTTCCTGTATACTCGCGAGACATAATATCAAAACCTTCTTCATGCCCCCTAAGAAGATCCGACAACTCCTCAGGCTGGTGAAAGACCCACTTGGGCTTAAGGTCCTGGGAATATACAGGATTCCTTGCGAGTGTGGTAAGGTGTATGTGGGTCAAACAGGACGCACAATAGAGGAAAGATGCAAAGAACATCAACGGAGCATCAGACTTCTCCAGCCAGAAAAATCAGCAGTAGCCCAACATTGCATGGAACAGGTCCACAAAATAAATTTCCAAGACACAAAAATACTAGAACACGCAGAAAATTACTGGGGCAGACTCATCAAGGAGGCCATCCACATCAAGTTACACCCCCGCAATTTCAATAGAGAGGGTGGACTCAAACTAAGTTCCGCGTGGACTATAGCCATCAGAAACACTGCACAAAGTTCGTACCCGTGGGAAAACACTGCAGTCGAGCCTACAGCAGGCCCAATCAGAAACCATCACCCGCGCATTGGCTTGGACAATACAACCTAACCATAGTATATATTTGAAAACTGAGGAGAATTTTCCATCATTTTAGTCCTGAAGATGGCCATGGAGAGTATAATGGCCGAAAGCTCGACCTTCTTAAATTTAACACGGCTGGTCACCCGTGAAGCTCTGATCACTAGAAAACAGCTGCCAAACTTTAATGCACTGAAGATTTTGGTTGCTATGAGATGTAGATTTTAGGTGATGGGTTATATCAAATTTGTACTCCTTTTTTCTATGGAGGGAGGGGGATTTAATCCCCAAAACCGTCCTTCTGTTGTGCCACTGTATTCCAACATAATTTTAGTAAGCATATTTGCATACTGAGCCCTCAATAGTACCACACATCTTTATAAGTTGCAATTAACAGAACAAACAAACAGGTAGCCTCGCTTTAACATAAGTCCAGAAAACATATAAACAGTACATGACATCACATTACAGTTTATCAACAATGGCTATACATAATACTGGTTTTATTAAGTATCTCAATCTGCGGAAGTAGTCCGGGGATTTAATGACATACATTTTCTTGTCTTCTACATAAAAAAGTGACATAGAAAGTAAAATATACATAACATATCATTAATCATATTCAAAAGGAATGCAAGGCTGCCAAATTGAGAAAACGGAAATGACCAACAAACTTTTTGTTTGAAATAATCATTTTATCTCTTTCTTTCATTACACATTTTTATGAAAATAAATAAGGATTAATTTTCATTTGTGCTTTTTACATATCTGAGAGAAAATAGCTCCTAGAATTACTTTAATTCTTGTTCTTCCCAATCAAAGCTACAAGTTAAACCAGAATGTGTGTGTTAGTTTATTTAATTTGTTTCCACATTTGTCAAATTATAAACATGCAGATATTTTGTAATGTGAAATATGATGCCTTGATATATTGATTGATAAGAGCAGAAGTAGCAAAAAATAAATAATTTTAAAAAGTGTTAATTCCTTGTTCTTGTCAAAATGAGATATTTGTTCTTTTTTGTCTAGGAATGGCTTAAAATTAAGCAAGAATACCCATTTAAAACATGCATAAACTGCATTCAAATTTTAAGTCTTGGTCATGAACTTGCAATGGAAACAGCAAAGAAAAACAACAAACTTTTAAGAATATCAAATGACATATTTGTGAAAGTGTAAACATGCAGTATGGAATATTTTAGTGGCTAGTGCTAAGAAAAAGTTTATCTTCTCCAAAATTGTATTTTTAATGAGTTCTAAATATTTTGCTGTATTATGCTGTTGCCTATATCTGGTGATTTCCCAGATATACATAATTATGTACAAAATTCAATCCATATGATGACTTCATCAACTATTCAAGATATATATTTTATTGCAACATTAATGTCTCAAATATATTATATTTGAATCAAAATTATTACAGCTATTTTTGAGAATAAAAAATATCACATATTTTTTCATGGAAACATAGTTAAGGGTGGGGTAATTTTCTTCAAAAACTTCAGTTCAAACACTTAAACACTATCTTATTCATGCAGTCTTTTAATAATACTATTGCAAGTTAGTTTATTGGCACAACTTCACTTAGATAAGCCCCCACCCCCATGGCACTACAACCCATGAAGAGCCAAGCCTTACTGCCCAGCTGTTGCATCCTCCACCTCGGCCCACTACAGGCATCATTGGTAGGGTGCAGTATTGGAGGGTGGCACGTGGTCAGCGTCCTGATCCCTCCTGGCCAGTTATGCGGTCTTCACGACCTGGGGCCACTACTTTTCTATCAAGTAGCTCCTCAATTGATCCCCCCGGAACCTAACAAAACTGAGTGCACCCTGTGCCAAACCTCCCAGAGGGGATAAAATCCCCATGCTGGTATCGGTGATCAAACCGGGGTCCTCTGCGCCAGAGGCAAGTGCACTATTCACTTAGATACCTTTTATAAAAATGTGAGCAGCTGAGCTCTTGAAACATATCCCACTTTTATAAAAAGTGAATGATGTAGTGACAATAAACTCAATCACAATAGTGTTATTAAATTGTTTAATACATCACATTATATAAACTCTGTTCAAAAGTTTATATATGCAATTTATTGTATATTTTGTTTCTGAGTTATGCTTGTCACAAACACATAAATCTATTTATTTTTTATTTTTGATTTAGTGCATCTCAAGATGTGTATTTTGGGTGAAATCTTGAAAATGAATTTTTGATTGAAATACAGCATTTTCTCTATACTCTTGGTAAATGATTTAAACAAATGCACTCTGCCAATTTACCTTTGGAAATACCAACTTCCTTTTGCTTTTTAGTGTCTACAGGCATATTCACTGTCATGTAAACACAGTTTCATAAAATTTCACCAGTTATCTCTTTCTTGAAGAAAATGTTGACTTTGATGTTAAAAAAATTCTAGCCTGCTCCTGGCAGCTAGATGGTAACAAAAGTAGACACAATGCTGCACATTTTTAACATAAAAAGTTCTTGGCTAAGCTTTGCAATTGTAACATTTCTCAGTTTATACAATTTATAACAATGAAGCTCACAATTCATTTACAATGTATTGCTTCTGTGCCTATATTTCACCTGAGATTCACAACAAAGAACTTAATGCATTTGTATGTATGTAGTTCTTATGCAAAACAGAGAACATATTAATAAACATTGAGACTTTCTGATTATTATTACTATAACCTCTCCAACTCTTCCACTGAATCTGGTAGTCGTGTTCCCAAAGTTTCTGGATACATCAGTGATAGAAGTGCAGCAATGAAAGACACTGCACCAAATAGCAGCAGTGGAAGTGACTCCATGTAGATGCCCTTTAAAATAACAATGCACAAATCTTGAACTATAAGACAATCATTCATATTAAAAATACATATGCATGCATCTGATGTGTAACATTCACATGAATTTCTATTTTTATAACATGCTAGTTTGTTATTGAGTATTTATTACGTAGATATATTTTACAGAACTGATATTATCTTCTCGGGCCTTTAGGACATTTTATGCTCATATGAGCATAAAGGGTTTATTGCTAACACAGAAAAAACAGTTTTTTGTTACATTCAACTTATGTGGTTGTTCAATAATGTTATGTTATTGAAAACTCGTCCAATTTACTGTAGTTTGTAGTGTTCATATTCATGATAACCACCAGCATACCAAAATGGTTTTATTATAAATTTCAAAATAATATATATTTTATCATAAAAATACCTAGATTTCACTGGTAGTAGCTGTCTTTAGTATTAATTACAATTTCAGCAAGAATTTCACCAGTTTTTGTGAAATGAATGATTTCTGTTTATTAAATACTGCATCTCTACATACTATTTCCTGTGAAAATTAAATTGATAGACTGAATGTTGATACCGAAATTTAGATTTCCGATCGAATGGGCTTTTGAGAAAGACACGTTTTAATTTAATTGCCGGATATGAGATTTGCGATAAGTGTTAAGTAATAACATAAATAGATAATAGAGCAGGAAGTGTTGTAAGGTGAACAAGATATGAGTAAATAATAGTCGTTAAATTTGTAGTATAAACGCATTATTGGTTTGAAATTAACGAGTCATGACGTCATACTACATAGTTTAAATACATGTTCGAAAGTCAGGTCTGAAAACCTTAAAAGTTGCGCGATATATTTAATAAAATATAAAGTAAACATCGTTTAATCCTAAAAAGGTAATTATATATTCGAAATTCATAAAAGAACATGTTATAATAGAAAGGGACATTTCTAAATTGCGGGAAAAGGAAATAGCATTTTGGATACGAGGCTTTCTTGGATGACGTCATGACATTCAAATTGGAAGAGAACGGTCTTCTTAGCGTGGGTAAGCTAGAAAGCGTCACTACTCAACCAGAGACCAGTACGGGAGGTTGTGCTGTACGGACGTGAGCGCGATTCCTCTACATATACAGTCGGCATAGCTCCTGAAAATATTTAAAATGAAATAAATGATATGCAAAGTTGTTCTTGGGTTGTCCATTACACTTACGCAAACCCGAGATAAAAGTAAGAGATCTCAAGCTGACTAGCCGGAGCGAAACACATCAAAGGGCAACACCACGTCACCAACGACATTTAAGCATCAACGGCCGACACATCGATACACCAAGACAGGAAGAACGACTATTTTAGCTTCAAATGGCATCCCAGCGTGTGGCGTCGAAAGAATGGACCAACCCCAAGACGACCAAGCCAGCATAGAACCAGCAAACAAGAAGGTGATCCAACGTGTGGCGTCGAAAGAATGGACCAACCCCAAGACGACCAGATCAGCATCGAGCCAGCAGACAAGAAGGTGCCCAGCGTGTGAACATCTGTGAAACGTGTAGTGAACAAGTTTAAGTGCAGTTAAAAAAAAAGAAAAGTGAAAATTTTGGTGAGTAGAAAAACACATGTAAATAGCTTAGAAATGGAAGACAGTGATAGCGATTTCTTAGGTTTTGAGAGTCCGGAAATTGAGAAAAGTGTAAGTAGGATGGAAGAATTTAATCAGAATGTAATTGGTAGCAGAATATGCCAAGAAGTAGAAGATCAGAACGTAAGAGAAACACCTAGAGGTAGTTCAGAAATGTTTAGTAATTCAGAAAGGCCAGCAATTATGTCAGAAATAGAGAATATGTTTCAAAAGATAATGAAAAAGATGAGTACAGAGTTAAGTCAAAAGATAGATGAAAATAGTAAAGAATTAAGAACAGAGTTAAGTCAAAAGATGAGTAAGATAGATGAAACTAGTATAGAGTTAGGACAGAAATTAGAAAAAGGACAACAGGAATTGGGAATGCAATTGGAGAATCAGAGGAGAGTTTTCGAAACCTTTAGGGAAGAAGTTAGGGAGGAAATTAATAAAGTTAGTAGTGAAGTAAAAGAAAATAGAGAACAGGTTAAGGGAGAATTAGAGACAATAAGGCAAGAAGTAAAGAATTCTGAAAAGAAATTAGGTCAACAAGTGAGTGAAAAATTAGATAAAGAAAGGGAAAAAGTAACATATAGATTAGACAAACAAAGGGAAGAAATTAGAGAAGAGTTACAGGGATGTAAAGTTAGAATAGAAAGATCTGATGTAGAAAGTGAAAGGCAGGCTAGAAATTTGGAGGATGTTACAGACCAAATAAAAGGAGTAGTAACAGAAATTACTCAGGTAAAAGAGGCCTTAGAAAATTTGAAATTAAATGAAAATACATGTAATCACAACAATCTTAGTAATGAAGTTGCAAGAAACGAGGCAATACCAGGTGTATTAGCTGACATTTCGATGCAAAATAGGGGTAACAGTAATTCCCATTCTGATCTCGGAAATAGCTCAGGGATAGGTGACAATTCAAATTTACATTGGCCTAACCATGTCTTAAATGAAATGACACCTCCAGTTTTTGAAAATGAAGATTCAGATGATCCTAAAGCCTTTTTAGAAGGGTTACAAGAGTACTTCACGGTGAAACGTATACCAGAGGAGTACAAGATGGTGATAGTAAGAAAATGCCTAAAGGGTAATGCTGCTAATTGGCTAGGCCTTTCTATGGGTAACAATAATGATTACAGGACCTTTAGGAACATCTTTTTAACCAGATATTGGGGAGCTAGTAGGCAGGCTAATATTAGAGTTGAATTAAGCAATGGAAAATTTAATCCTAGATCGGAGGAATCGATGGTAAACTATTTTATGAGAATAGCGAGAAAATCGAAGATGTTGGATCCTCCCTTAGCTGAAAAAGATCTAATAAATATAGTTACTCCACATTTTCCGGAAACGCTTCAACACTACCTAATCATAGCCCGACCCGATAGCATTGCAGCTATGATCGAATTATTATCAGCCTTAGAAGTCAATAAGCCAAAACACGCATTTGGAAATAAATATGAAGAAAAAGAAACTGTAAATTCTTTCGGGCAAGGGGCACAGTATTATCAGAATAGAAGTGAGATTAGGGAAAGATATAAAGGACCAGTACCAAGGATGGAATCATTCCGGTGGGAAAATCAAGGTAGATATAACCAGGAAGGGCATCACCAAAATAGAAATGGTAATCAAAGGGGAAGAAATATAAGGGTGAATTATATGAATACAAATAGATTTGATCGAGGTAGACGGGGACGTTATTTTGGACATAGTAGAAATTCAAATGATGGGTATTGGACAAACGGAGATAATGAGTTTAGACCGAGGTCACCAAGACAGGAAGAAAGGTATTCTAATGGACGAAATTCCCCCGAAAATGCTGAAATGGTTGAGGCCATTAACACGGTCAAAAACATGGTAGGAAGTAACCCCGATTTAATGCAGGAAAACAGAAGTAACAATTTGGGAAATAGTACAGGAGCAATACCTAAAAATCAGGGAAACGCCAGACCCAGTCAAACGCGCCTTCAGTGAGAACTGGGTATCCTAGTAATGATTGTGATAAGTACTCGGAAATAAATAGTCCTGGAAGGCAAATGATGATACAAAAGAAAAGAGAATGTAAAAATAGAATCGACGAAAACGAAAAAGTAGGAGATCCACCTAAAATCAAAATTGGAGTAAATGGAAAACAATACAATGCAATTATAGATACGGGATCAAATAGCACAGTATGCTCACAAAATTTTTATGATAATTTACAAAGTAGTGGTTTTAAAGTAATGTCTTTACCAGTTAATGGGATATATTGCTCGCTAGCTGTGGGAAAATGAAAAGAGAGAGTAAAATTTCAAGCAATGATAAATATTGAAATAAATGGGAGAATACTAGGAATTTTATTTCTGATTGTAGGAAGACTTGTGACAGATATTATAATAGGTTGTGATTGTCTTTATGCCTGGGAAGCTGTGGTGAATTTTAAAAACATGATTGTAGAAATGAAAGTTGAAGATGAGACCATTATAGTGCCTTTTGTGGAAGATAGTAGTTCAGAAACTATTGTACGAGAAAAAGAGGAAGAAGAAATCCAAGGGGATACATTCTTTGTAGAATATGTTAAAGTAGGAGCTATGGAATTAACTGAAGTAAATGTCAAAGAGTACAGTGTCGATAATAAAGAAAATGTAGAATGGGATAAAAATGATTTCATAGACAATTTGAGGGTTTCTGATGCAACTAGGTACTATGATAGGGAGAGTAGTGAAGACTTAGAAGAATTGTTGAGGGAAAAAGTAACTCAGGCTGATCAACTAAATGAACAACAGAGGGATAAACTGTTTGAAATATTAATCCGAAATAAAGAAGTATTCTCTGAGAAACCTGGTAAATGTAATATTTATACTCATTCGTTTGAGATGATACCCATCAAACCTTTTACACATAAAGCGAGAGCTATCCCTAGTACAATAAGAGAAGAGGTAGATGCAGTTATAAAGTCAATGTTAGAAGATGAGGTTATTGAGATTTCGAATTCAGAATTTGTGAATCCCCTATGTATTGTGAATAAGGCCAATGGAAAGATTAGGGTGACATTAGACGCGAGAAAACTAAATTATCATACCTTCCATCAGGGAATCCAACAGAACGTGTCCTCCGAGATATAGGAATTTATTTACGTGTACTTACACATCATAATCACAAGGATTGGGTGAAATATTGTCCATTGATAGAAAAGATTATCAATCACACCATTAATGTAACTACTGGGTTTGCACCAATAAAATTAATGTTAGGAATTGAACCAGAACCAATATTGATCGGGGTACCAAAAACACTGAAAATTAATGACATTCAGTTAAGTGAGGAAGAAAGAGCGAAAATTGCTTTTGAACGAATCAAGAAAAAGGCAGAGAAGCGAAAATTAAAGAAAAAGAGTAGAAAACATAAATGGGAACCTAAGATAGGCGATTGGGTACTAGTTAAAGACCATAAGTTATCAAGTGCCTTGAGAGGTAGGAACAAAAGGATGGAATTGTTATATAAAGGTCCTGCAGAAATTATATCAAAATTTGGTTATCATACCTATGAATTAAGAGATGTTAAAAATGAAAAATGTCTGGGAAGATGGCATAAACAACTCCTTCGACCATACAAGAAACCGTGTGGTGCCTTGGAACCTTGATTTAATGTAAAAGAAAAATTGGAAGTGTCATTTGTCTATTGGCGCCCAATCAGCTTTGAGATAAAATGTAAATGTTAGCTTACTTGAAAACCATATATTGGTCAGGTACTTACATATTCATGAAAAATGCAGAATGTGAATTGCTATCTACTACAAAGAGCTTAAAAATATATTGTATAGAGCTCACAATAACAGCTTCAGAAAGATTGTTAAATTGTTCATCTCCGCATAGAGAGAAAACAGAATATTTAATTTGTAAACATTTGTTAAAATATTTAGATGTATAAATAGTTATAGCAAGACAAAGAAAGAACTTGTCTGAAGAGTGTAATGGATTTATATAAATATATGTACATTTTAGTGCTTAAAGGATCTAGTAAAGATATGTGTTACAATAACAAAAGTGAAAAAAAAAAAAAAATCACAGTGCAAGTGATAGTGAGAGCGAAGTGAACAAACATGAACTAAAAGAAGGAAGTATAAAGAAAGACTCTTGAAATTTAACCTTTATATAAAAGCTTCACAGAAGAAACCATAACATATTGTAATTAGTATTTAAGGATTAATGTTTAGTCAAGTGTACAATTGTTTGTCATGTTAAAAAGATTAATGAGAAAATGTGTTAATAACCAATTTCAAAAAAAAAAAAAAAAACAGTGTAATTGAAAATTGTATATAATGGGAGTGTTGCCGATTATTCAAAATACAGGAGTAATTTTTAATTTTTCTTTCGGGCAAGACATTTACATTATTTTATTATAAAATAATAAAATAACATAAATGGGGGCATTTGATACCGAAATTTAGATTTCCGATCGAATGGGCTTTTGAGAAAGACACGTTTTAATTTAATTGCCGGATATGAGATTTGCGATAAGTGTTAAGTAATAACATAAATAGATAATAGAGCAGGAAGTGTTGTAAGGTGAACAAGATATGAGTAAATAATAGTCGTTAAATTTGTAGTATAAACGCATTATTGGTTTGAAATTAACGAGTCATGACGTCATACTACATAGTTTAAATACATGTTCGAAAGTCAGGTCTGAAAACCTTAAAAGTTGCGCGATATATTTAATAAAATATAAAGTAAACATCGTTTAATCCTAAAAAGGTAATTATATATTCGAAATTCATAAAAGAACATGTTATAATAGAAAGGGACATTTCTAAATTGCGGGAAAAGGAAATAGCATTTTGGATACGAGGCTTTCTTGGATGACGTCATGACATTCAAATTGGAAGAGAACGGTCTTCTTAGCGTGGGTAAGCTAGAAAGCGTCACTACTCAACCAGAGACCAGTACGGGAGGTTGTGCTGTACGGACGTGAGCGCGATTCCTCTACATATACAGTCGGCATAGCTCCTGAAAATATTTAAAATGAAATAAATGATATGCAAAGTTGTTCTTGGGTTGTCCATTACACTTACGCAAACCCGAGATAAAAGTAAGAGATCTCAAGCTGACTAGCCGGAGCGAAACACATCAAAGGGCAACACCACGTCACCAACGACATTTAAGCATCAACGGCCGACACATCGATACACCAAGACAGGAAGAACGACTATTTTAGCTTCAATGTTTGATTTACAGCTTTACTCTAAATGATGTATTTATTTAGTAACAAAAATACTGCTGCTCCATAATTTATTGTGTCAAGGTATAATTAATGATTATGACCTCAGACAATTTACAAACCCTCAAGCCAGAGCCCCATGTATGTGTAACCCTGCTCAGCACATAAGTAATCATTAATATGCACTTAAGTTTTTGGTTGTGTTTATATTAATTCAAAATGAAGAGGATGTGATAGAATATTGCCACGATGATTAGTTGCCATGCCAGTACTTTAAATTTGCATTCTCATTAAAATAGAGTTGTTTTTGAGAAAGGTAAAAATAAAAAATGGTTGCTTGGAATGGAATGAATTCCATTACAATATTCACCTTATATTTGCCTGACTTAAGTATGAAATTTGGCATTTATTAAATTTTTTGTGTGTGAATTTACAGACATATGAACTAATTTACTGTCTCTGCCTCTCGTATGTATGTATGAATGCACACACATTTTAATAAAAGCAATTCTGATATGGTAAAAGTTTAGTACCAAAATTTCATCAAATGCAAGAGCTCCTTTATTTTAAATACTCAGGTGGAAGACAAAAAAGACATTTTTTGCAAAAGATAATTTAGCAGGTAGGTAAGTACTTATTCGACTTCTTGTTTCTGAGTTATGCAGTATTCTCTCTTTTTCATCCACATAAATGCATGTGTGCACACGCTGCGTGCATGCCTGCACGCACACACACACACACACACACACACACACACACACACACACACACACACAAACATATGTGAACTATTTGTTACATCCTTTTTAGTATTTTAAAACATGTTAACATTTCTACTTCTTCTTCTTCTTTATCTGATTACCCTATTACCATTTCTGTATACCCTATGACTTACAAGCCTGTGCCTAGTGTCTGATGCCTGCTTGGGAGCAGACAAACCTATGGACCGGACAGAGTAAAGATCTGGAAGTGGGTAGTCAGCCCAGCACCAGGTATGAGAGTGTGGAAGAAGATGATATGAAATGCAGGCAAAATTGATGATTGGGAAGGTGATGATGGGGCAGTTGGAGGAGTGAGTGGCAGGGGATACCATAGAACCTAGAGAAAATCTGCCCAGATGCTGCTTCATCTACTACAAATACCACATATCAGTCCCCGGGACAGGCCTTGGTGACAGGCAAATGGTCAAACCACTTGGCCATGGCACTACCATAGCATTTCTACTGCCTTTGGAAAATAGTAAAGAAAGTAAAAAAATGGCATTTATATACTTACCAGTAATGGTGCAAAAGGTGCAACCATGGCACCAACTCTTGCTACAGTAGAGCTAGCCCCAACTCCGATACTTCTCATTACAGTTGGGTAGAGTTCTGCTGTGTATACCACTATAATTCCAAATGAGCATGTGATGCCCAGTTTTCCCACAAGGAAAAGAATCACAACAGCCCAGTGCATATCTTTAAAACAGAAGTGTGTTTGATAAGTTAATCATGCATTTTCTTCACTTATTACATACCCTATAGTTAAAAAGAATAGAATTTTTTATGCTGAACATAACTTCTAAGAATTTTTTAAGTTACAAAAAGGAAGTACCATTCTACATTATGTATTTCTATAAGAGCACAGGTGCTGCATTTACTGATTATGCTATAGAAGGGTGGTAAGAACCAATTAAATGTCAACTAACAAAACTATATTGCATATGACTATGCTACATATAATGAAGAAATGTGTAGCAAAGAGTGAAAGTGAAAAAAAACGCATAGTATGTTAGAGATAGAATCGGAACTGAAAAATTCAATGTGAAAGTCAGGATTTGAACTACAGAACTTCAGCTTTGTGTATGGCGCTCTAACCAAGAGAATTTAATGTCATACTGGCAAGTTATCACGCAGCTCAGTTTTTGGTTAGAGCAGCTGCACGTGAAGTGGAAGGTCTGTGGTTCAAATCCCGGTTGTGGCATTGAATTTTTCAGTTCCGATTCTACCTCTCAAACATTACCCACACACAGTATGTTGTTTAAAAACACCAGCAGTAAGTTTGTTGGCATAAATAAAGTATAGTATTATATAAAACTGATGAAAATGAAGTGTTTAATAAATTGAAAAATATGTTGATATTCATAAACACAGGTGGAAAATGTTTACATCATTAAGGATCCAGATTGGCTGATGAATTTCGACATACCAATCATAGATGGTGGCTTATGACTAGCCAATAGGAAGAACAACAGACCAGGCAATGAGAGAAGGGGGAGGCAGTTCGCTGATGTTGAACCACTCAATCAACAGCTGAATGATGCAGAGGACCCTCTCCGAAACTAGTCCTGTGATTAATATTATTACAAGTAAGTAGGAGCAAAATGTGTTTATAAATATTGACATATTTTTCAATTTATTAAATTATAGTATATCTTACCCTGAGGAACAAATGCTGCTGCAATACAGGTAACACTGCAAAGCAGTAATGAGCCAAACTGTGACCAACGTCTGCCAACTTTATTCATTAAAATCCAAGCAGCAGTGTAACCAGGGATCTCTATAAGGCACACTAGAGCAAAATTAAGATACTTGCTGCCACCCAGACTTGTAGAATTCACAGACAAGCCATAATACACAAAAGCATTAGCTGCCCTGAAAAAAAGATCAGCGTTAAAACCTTATAACCCTGTTTCTGTATTCAGGATGTAAACATAGAAGAAAAATGAGGAGGGGGAAAGAGTTATGATAATATAAGACATGAAGGTAATTCAACAATCCCCAAAACATTGCAATTTTCTGTGTCTGATTATAACCTCCAAAAGCTAAGTTAATATTGCAAATTACTGTGTTTATTCCTCTTTCATTCTGTTATGCATTCTGCCTGAACGTTGAAACTTTTACACTTTCTAATTTATATTGCAGGGGTTGTCTGATTTCAGAAATAAAAATCTGATATTATACAGAGAGACCCAAAAACATGAGAACCGCTACGCAGTGTTTTTCTACTGTGCAAATGGAAACACGATAACAGCAGCTGATGTACACAAAGTCACACAGTTGATTTGTTTTTCTCTGCTCTGGAAGTGCAGCATAGAGGTGATAGTGACATCATGTGGTTGAATTATTACAGTGTGCTTTATTATTTTGTCTTGTACTTAGTCACAAAGTGTATTATGGCTCAGTATTTGTTTTCTACAGCACAGTGTGTATTTATTTATGGTTTTTATGTGTTAGCTCAGTGAGCTCGCCAAGTGAAAGTGTGATTTACAGAAAGATTTCTAGGTGATCTGCGATTTCCATCTCTGGGGAAGCATAAAGTGTACAAGACGTACCCACACACCCTGGAAGAATTAAAACAAAATATCTGCCAGGAAATTGCCAGCATTTAACGGGAACTATGGTGAGTGATGAATAATTTCCTAATGAGGTGCCAAAAATGTATGGACAACAATGATGGTCAGTTTCAGCACCTCCGTTAATAACATTGGTAAGTGAAGTCTTTAAAAGTAGTTTTAAAAATGTCTGGTTTCACCTACGCTGTTCTATGACAGCAACAGCTGGCGATGAGCGCAGAGGACACATACAGACAAAACACAGTGCAGCCAGTTCACAGTCTTTTGGATCACCCGTTATATTATAATGTGCATATAAAAAGTGATTTATCTATCCTCACTATGATACAATGCATTTTTACCTATAGGAATTGCTTCAAATGAAGGAAGAAACATTTACAAATTTATTTGTGGTAACAATCCTTGGGATGGAAAGAAAAAAGGGGTAAGGAAATAGAAGAATTGCCAACTTTCAAACATGTCCATTTGGTGACACTTAGAAAAGGTCTTGTCTTACAATATGGAATATTTTGAAAATGGCTAATGCTATATAAGCATTTGATTGACACTGGTGTATTTTAATGAGTTTGTTATACCAAGGCTATGCATTAATATGCTGTTTCCAAATATTGTATTTAATGGAAAGAGGTAGAATGAGACTGAAAAATTCAATGCCATAGCCGGTATTTGAACCATGGATCTTCCAGTTTCTGTCCTGCTGCTCTAACCATTGAACTATCATGGTCAACTTGCATTTTGGGTGGAGAATTTAACGTCTTGTTAGCACATTGGCCATGGTAGCTCAGCAGTTAGAGCAGCTGGACAGAAACCAGAAGATCCACGGTTCGAATTCTGGCAATGGCATTGAATTTTTCAGTCTCATTCTACCTCTTTCCAACCTTGTCCTACACACAGCTAATGTGGAAGAACAATTAATGTCCTCTAAGTATATAATGCTTAATTTGAAATTGTTCCTTACTTAGAAGTAAAAATATACACGTAAGGAATAATGTAACAGACACACGCATGCATGCACACTACCTCTCTCTCATAATATTGGGGTCTATATGATTATTGTTTTTCTACTGCTTACCTATAGTAAGTAGAAGTATTGCATTCTACCCAAAAATTTGATACAAGATTTTCCTGAGACTCATTTGGCTACATATGCACAGCAAAAAGGATAATTAGTGGACATTTCTCTCACTAGATGGTATATTAAATCGACAATGCTACTCACGATATCTTGCAGAGGAGATTAATGTTGCATAACAAGTTAAGCTTACTAGTTCTTGAAGGTAATACCAATGCACATACAGTGAATGTTACCCAAACCCAGTAGCTATCTTTGTTACTTTAGTAACCATTAAGGCATAGATGTGGGGATGTGACACATTGTGTCACTTCCCCTACATTGTAGTTTTAACCCTGTCCACTCTCCTACAACAGATTCGCTACTAGGCTACGCTCCCCCACTGTTATCTGCTTGCCTCAGAGAACCAACCAGCTCTCAAATGGAGGCAATGTTGGAATCATATTGCATAACGAGGTAAAAAAAATACTTCAAAGCCGAATGGGAACATAAGTACCTTTGTATTCCTAGTAAAAATAAAGCTTTGTGTTTGCTATGCCAAAAGAAAATGTAGGTAACATAATGACAATCATGTAATCATAAAACTAATGCATCATGCACTGCATGTCTTGAATTAAATTAAAATTATTTTCTTGTTTAACGACGTTGTCAATTGCCAGGATCACATCAGCGTCGCCGCTGTGCCGGAATTTTGTCCCGCAGGAGTTCTTTTACATGCCAGTAAATCTACTGACATGGAGCTGTCGTTTTTAAGCACACTTAAAAACCATCGGCCTGGGCCGGGTTTGAACCCGCGACCTTGGGATCCGTAGGCCAGCGCCTAACCAACTGAGCCACCCGGACCGACTGCATGTCTTGAAACCTAACTTGTTTGTAAACAAACAGAACCAGGAAAGACAGGTGGCCTGCATTTGGTGTGGAGAGGGTAAATAGTTGATGGCATTCCTGTCACCCCCCCCCCCCCATGCCTGCATTAAGGGATAATAGTTACTTTCTTTGTTATTTTGTAAACCATTATTGAATAACCAGTTTCTTGTATTTCTTACTTGGTATTCATTACTTGTAACTGTAATGGGTCACTAGTTACTGCCTATCTCCATTACTTCTGTAACTGTTCCATTATTTTCTTTGCAGTTTTCAAAATCAAATATCTTAAACATATGACATTGTAATTGAAATCATTAAAGCCACGTTGACAAGTTAAAAAAATAATACATTTTTTCCATATTAAGAATAACTTGAGATGGCAAATTTTTCCTAAAAAACTACACCTGGCATGCTTATACAGTCTGACACTCTAATTCTATCCCTCTCTCTCTCTCTCTCTCGCACACACACACACACACACACACACACACACACACACACACACACACACACACACACACACACACACACACACACACACACACACACACACACACACACACACACAGACACACACACACACACACACACACACACACACACACACACAAAGGAAACTTTTCTAAAACTGCATTTCTGTCATTAGTAGAGCTCAACATTTATGTATTTCTAAGGAAATCTCAATGGGATTTTTCATGTTATTACATACCATGTATAGAAAAGATTTAGAGAACGAAGATAAAGCTTTCTTGACCTGCATATCTCTTTTATACTTTGAAGAATTCCAACTTCCTTTTTGATATCCATATCTTCGGGATATCCCTGAAAATTAAACTGTGTTTAAATTTCAAAGAATGTAAGCCAGATTACCAAACATATTTTGCACAGTTGCTCTTTTCTTAAAATAATGATGATTTAATGCTTTCTTTGCTATAATTTACCTTTGTGGAAGCATCATGCTCAAAAGAGGAGAGTAACTCTTCAGATAAGATCACTTTGTTCACCCTTGCTGCTTTCTTCACTATCTTCACTGCTTTCCGATGTTTTCTTTGTGCTAACAGCCATCTGACAGATTCTGGCACTAACCTAAAACAAAATGAGAGCTAAGCATAACTACCAATGGAAACCGTACAGTACCAATGAGGGGAATTTTATGAGCACCTTATGTAATTTTTTAAATTCTGTCATTTAACTTTTTGATTAAATGTTAAAACAATGTTAGTGTTAAAACAATTATATTAGGTTGTCTCTTAAGTAATGTCGGTTTTTTGATTTTGGTGTTTTGGAAAATTATTGGGTTTCTTTGGTTTGGCAATGCTATTTACAGGGTGCCATGGCTAGTGTTGCATATATTGCAAGCATGTATAAGTCTTCAGTTGTTAATAAACAATCACGAAATGGAGATACCTAAGATTGAACTTAGAGTCCTTCTAAAGCACTACTGGAAACAAGATTATAAAGCGGCTGCCGCAGCTCGAAGGTGTGTGAAGTGGAAGGAGAATGTGTCGTTAGTGAGTGTGTGGCACAGCAATGGTTCAAACATTTCCTCAATGGAGACGAAAACACTAAAGATTTACCATGTTCTGGAAGACCTAAAGTATGGAATATTGAGGATACATGCTCAGTTTTGCGAGAAAATCTGCAAAAAAGTAACCGTAGGCTTTCAGAAGAACTTAGTGCATCAAAAGATACCATACATCGTCACATTAAGACACTTGGGAAATCATACAGAAGCTGTAGATCTGTACCTCATTAACTGACACCTCAACAGGAGAGTGGATATCTGGCATCAGCTTATCTGTAATTCCACGGATGATAGATTTGTCTGGATGATAGATTTGTCTGGAGAATTGTCACCTGTGATGAAAAATGGGTATATTACCAAAACCCTGAGGCCTCGAAACAGTGGCTTGATCCCTGCCAACCTGCCAAAGTCATCATCAAAAAAAAAATCGGTTCAGCCCCAAAGTAATGTTGTGTGTCTGTGGAATTTTGAAGGTGCGATTCACTGGAAGTTTGTTCCAAATGGGTGGGCAATTGATACAAATCTTTATTCTCAACAACTGGAACGAGTTCATGAAATTTTGAGACTGAGATTCCCAGCATTAGTTAACCGAAATGGAGTTCTATTGCAACAGGACAATGCAAGACCCCATAGTGTACGAAAAATCATGGAAAAAATTGAGGAATTGGGAGGGATCAAACTGCTACCACACCCAGCATACACCCTTGATCTCGCACCATCAGATTATAATCTTTTTTTATCCATGGCTCATTTTCTATGTGGAAGAAATTTTGACAATATTGAAGCAGTGTAAGTGTGCGTCACCAAATTCTTTGCATCAAAAACCAGAGACTAGTACAGTTAGGGGATAATAAACCTCGCTGAAAGATGGCTCAAGACCATAAAATCTAATGGTCTGAATTTTGAAGATTAGTTAATTGCTTGTTAGAACACATTTCAAATAATTGTTTTTCTTAAAAAACGACATTACTTATGAGACTTATGAGAATCTAAACAAAGAATTTTTAGAAAAATGACCTCTCTCTCTTTCTGTGTGTGCGTGTGAGAGAGAGAGTGAGAGTGAGAGAGAGAGAGAGAGAACAGCATAACTCAAAAACTAGTTGGTTTTCTTCTTGTCTGTCACGGAGGGGATTCCGCCACGTCAGCCGATGGCTTATTGTGTGGCAGACCCCGGGAGGAAGGATGATATGAAAGTACCCTACACGCGGCCAGAGCACATCACAGGCAGAACTATTAGGTGGGTCCCTAACATGTGTAGGCAGTTCTTCAGACCGACTGAGGTCCAGCTCGCTACAAAGAGTGCACCACCAGCCAGGTCCGGCTGATCAATCAGTTCCCTGACGAGCAGCCGACCGCAGCGCCTCCCCTTAGCCGAACACTGCATTTGCAGCGCATCCTTCCGGTAACCCTGCTGACACAACCTAGAAGGATAGGATAGAGAGAGAATGAAAAGAATTAAATGAAAGGGCGTGATAAATATCCTTCCCAGCTTTCGCCTGAAGAAAAGAAAGAAAAAGAAAAAAAGGGGGGGGGAACCAAGTTCAGTAAGGTCGGCTGCAGGAATCGAACCCGCGACTTTCGAACGCGGGCCACAGACGTTACCCCTGAGTCATCTCGCTCAGTGGGAATAAGGAAAACTACGAAACAGCCTTACGCGGATAGCACACCCTAACCGAGATTTGAACTTGGGACCTCTTGAATGAGGCAGAAACGCTACCTCCACACCACAGAGGGGAACCTTCAATATTTTTGAAGTGGTGTACCATGCCATCATTCCTTCCGTTGTAATGGAAAGAGCAAGGCTATGCGACCCGTTCCAAAATATTTTACTCTTGCGTCATCAGCTGCTTTGTGCCTACAACAAAATCTGCAAACCTTTATCTCGATTAGCCTATACTCAATTGAAAGTTAAGGTTTTTGTGACAATATGTTGCAGAAGAGATATAGAAATAAACTAATATGAAGAAAGTCGTGTAATGTAAAGCATCTGATTTTTTTCTTTTTGTGGGTCTCTGGAAAGGGTCTCTCGACCGCTTTCCCACTGTTAGACACCACGTCATAAGTAATGCAATCGTGGCTAAAGAAAATGCATTGAAATTCATGCCAATAAGCACACGATGTTCAACTTACGGTAGACACTGGCATTCAAATGCAACCACTCTTATGCACGTGGTTCGCAGTTGGCAGCACTGCGATTTTCAGTGAATAGGTAACAAGCAAGCATCATGTGCACGGTGCACTCTGATTCAAGAAATTACGAGGGTTTAGACTGTGGGTTTAAAGCTGAGGTTTAGAGTTAATCGAAAGGAGAAATGGCAAGCTGTTGAGATATAGGTTTTTATTTGAAAATCGTGTGTTCTTCAAATGGAAAGCTACTTGGTGATGCACAGTGCATAAGTGCAAATCAAAATAGGTAATAATTACGATTGGCGCCAGAAGTTGGAAGAAAAACATTTTCACAACTAAAATCAAGCTCTACAACTGTAAGAGTAGTGATGAAAATGTATCTATTCGAACCACCATCCAAATTACCAACTAGAAACATTAGTGTGGTGTTCAAGTGTAGTGTTTACATCATTCAGATACTACCTATCGTAAAATGTGTCTGCTCTCTTCTTTCTTCGAGGCAAACGAAGAACACATATTTGAAATGAATACTTCTTTCCAATTAATAGCATAGTAAGTACAGCTGCACATAATGCTAATAATTAATTAGCTGTGATAATAACTTTAGATGTTTACTTTTTCTACCACTTAAGTAAATAGAGGAGGTACTGCAATACAAAAATTCTATATATCTATATCACCGGAAAAGCAAGTTTTGAGATCCTTCGAATCTGGAAAAAGCCTTTTAAGAAAACGATCTATCTTTTTTTTCTTTTCTTTTTTTTTTTTTGGGTATGCGTGTGCGCGCGTGCGTGTGTGTGTGTGTCCATCTTTGAACAATATAATTAAAAAATGAAAAGTTAGTCAAATTCCAAACCTCGTAAAGTAAGTAATTGCAAGAAAATCCTCTCCTAAACTACCCTAGGCAACCCTTTTACGTCAGGGGTCGGCAATTTGGTCGTAGCGATTGCACGAATGGTATTGTCACGGAACGCAACCCGGCATGCACATAACGCATGGTTTGAAAGTCGCAGTGGTGGCCTAAAGGAACTTCTCTTAACACACATTTCATTTTATATATGCTTAACACATATATACGATTGAGAGGGCTTTAACATTTAGTTTTCATTAATTTATTCTTTGCTTCATCTGGAGCATTACCTATAGTTTTGCATACATCTAAAATTAATTCACAAGTACTGACATACAACAGAACCGTAGGTTTTCATCTGTCAATCGCCATCTGCTTTTAGATTAATTTACGATCTTCAGTTTAAAAACAATTGCTCACGCATATGTCGAGCCAAACATAGTACTAATATACGAGCTGCAAGTAATTATGTAGCGAATGAATGGAGAGACGGAAATCTTGCCATATCAAATTCTCTAAATAAATTTAAGTCAGTTTTATTTTATAATTGTAATTTTACACAATGACCTTTAAGGTTTTAGGTTTTTTAAAATTAGCGTACTTTCTAACCCAATTTACACGACGAAGCTTCAGTGAATATTTAAACGTTATGATAACATTTAGGAACAAATGTTTATCTTATACTATTTTTTTTAAAATCTCTTAACATTTCCCGGTCGGTCTGGATGACTCAGTTGGTTAGACGCTGGTCTACTGATCCCAAGGTCGCAATCCATCCAAGCGTCAGGGAGAATCGGTCGCCGGTGTGCCGGAATTTCGTCTCGCAGGAGTTCTTTTACGTGCCAGCAAATACACTGACATGGAGCTGACGTTTTTAAGCACAAGGTCGCGGGTTCAAATCCGGCCCAGGCTGATGGTTGACGTAGATAAATAAACATTTTCAAGAATAGTGTGTATAAGAGTGAGTATAGGTCTGCAGATATTTGCGAACAGAGTTTCTCCAAATTGAACTTTACTTCTGTATCGCAATAGGCTACGCGACGATCACTTGGTGTATCTTCTAAAGCTATGCACTTCGACTTTGTCATCAAATGTTGATAGCCTTGTTAAACGTAAGCAGTACCAAAGAAGTCACTAACGAACAGATGTTTATCGCATAAGATTTGAAAGTACTTTCGTAAATCAAATACAACGTACATGTAACCAACCCCCACTGCAACACAATTCATGGCTGGGAGTTAAAGAGGTGCAAACGCCACGTATAGTGGAAGGAGGTAAACCCAAACTCTCTCTTTCGCAAACGATGGACATCGCTGTCCTTGCAAATGGACGAAACTCATACAATTATTAATTGAATGTGTGTAGGACGAGATTTTGTAAAACCATGGTGGAAGTATTTCATACCAGGGGGTGAATGAAAGTTTGGACAAAGGGGTGGTTTTGCATATATGCTGGGAGAAAGGGGGCAAAAGGCCGACTTGGACGTGTAATTGAACGCAGCGCTTGGATGTAAGGCACTACAGAAAGCGAACACTACTCTTCAACGTAAAGCGACAATTTGTTCACACCGTATGCCAAACAAATTGTAAAACCCTTAGAAAACATGAACTCATTCTTGCACACTTGAATTATTATGGTAGCGAGTGAATTGAAACAGTTTTGGGAAAATAAACTGTCATTTTACGCAGTCGAGTGTTTTCCTAAGAAGCCAACACACCAGATCCAGGACGCCCCCACACCCTGATGCATAGATAAGCGTCATCCATGCAAGAGCGATTCAAGGAAAACTCCGACATCCCAAAGCTTTACCCTTCCATCCTGAGTAACAGCTTGTGAGGCACTGACTTGGGAGACTCAGTGAAAACGGGCAACCTCAATACCATATATACAAATTATAGAATTGCACTAATATTACAGGTCAAGTGCTCAGCTTTATGAGCAGAGGTTTTGGTGCTGGAAAATTGAAGCTTCGCTGGTTTAATCGGCCTATGATTGTGATAAACCACCTTACCAGTAATAAAGTAAGAAGAGAGCAGGAGGGGCAGAGACCGCCAGTTGGATGGCTACCCAGTCCTTCGTAAACCAAGCCAGTAGTCCCACTGAGGCTTCCCCAATGGCATAGAAGTAGTTGAGTATGATGCCACTCATTTCACGCTTCTGTTTGCCAACCAGCTCCACTCCTGTGAACATAGAATGCAATGCACAGAGGGTATTCGTCTATACTTCAATTAATCGATACAAGGTTTCTGTCTAATGTACAAGATACAAGATCATATCCATCGCAAGAAACAAGGGTGCTATGAGTGCTTTGTTCTAAGGCTCTATTGTCCCTTCCAGGCTGTCAAGGAAAAAAATTCTTTGATAAAGAATCACAAATCACACAATTCTAAAAATGGTGGCTAATGTGTTCAAACCTGCTCTATAGTTTGCATACTCTTACATTAGTACCTTTACCTCCATCAAGTCCAGAAGATCAGAGAGACATCAAGTTACCTCCTTGATCTTCTGGACGCGCTTGTGGAGCTCTTGCCAAGGCCCTCCAATTTTTTCCTAACCCGGTGTCTATTTGCGCAAGGTATGCTTCCATTTTGGTTTCTAACTCTTCCTTCGTCTCCTGTTTATTACTTTTATTTGCATTTAAGCAGAGGAAGCAATGCATTCCACTCAAAAATTCGGTACCGAGGTTTCATCGGAAATGCCCGTTTGAGACTACCTGAATAGAAAAAGAACTTTTTAAAAGAAGGCCAGGAGATGTATTGGGGGGGGGGGGGGGGGGGAGGGGGGGGGGGTATAATTAAAAAAAAAAAACGAAAAAAACAAACGAAAAATCGGTTACATATCGAACTTGGCATTTAAGTTCAGCGTCTTCCAAGGATGTGTGACACGAAGATTTTAAAGAAAATCCCCCATGCCAAACTACGCTTTACATGGAAACTTTTAAATTATATTTATTTTCTCAAAAATAACTAAGATTTTGATTGAATTAGCATAAGTTTAAGATGGGCCGTTCAGCCCTTTGGATTCTATATTACTTTTGTACGTATAATTGATAAACCGTAAGGGATAGGCGAAACCTTACTTCACAAAAAGTGTAGATCTCGTTTAAAGCAATGACTCAATGACAACTGGCAGAGGGGGGATTAGCATCTTGACCAAAAGGCGATCTCTTGTACTTGTACGTCTGACGGGAGCACCTCTGGGAGTATAGATGAGGTGAATGGATCCTAAGGGCAGAACAGGTGGCTGGGTACCTACATTTCCCCAGTTAGAAGCACCTCGGCTCTCCCCTCGGGCTTGTACTATTCCATGTCAGGCCCGGAAACCAGTGGCTCGCTTTTCAATCCGGAAGACGAGATTTGCAGAGCGCATTTGTTCTCCCTGCCGTGCTGCTGCCGCGACGCTTCCAACCTTGAAAGAAACCTAACGGGATGGAAGGGCAGGAAATTTGGAGGATATGGAAATCCTTCTCAGCATTCGCCTGGCGACCCAGGAAAAACTTTGGGTCAAGAAGGCCGACCACGGGGATCGAACCCGCGACCTTCCGAATGCCGGCCGCAGAGGTTTTCACCTGAGCCATCCCGCTCGGTCGTTAAAACAAGTTCATCCAGTGTTTCGTGGCATTGTTTATTTCCGAGGTACTCTTTGTTATTGGTTTGAATGTTCCAATACTTACACTTCTTCCTAGTGATAAATCCCCATTCCTTTTTCTCATAGTCATTTAAGGAACTCAACATTTCAAAGCTATAACATAGAGATCTGTTCTTTTTTTTTTTTTTTTTTTTTTTTTTTTTTTTTTTTTTTTTTTCAAAAATATTGTAGGGTTTCAAACTTACCATATTCCCTGACATCCACAACGAAATGTGCAATAAACCCATTTTTGCAATTATCTCGATTAGCACGAAGCATTTGGAAGAATAAGCGTTTGTAAGAATAATTTGTAAAAGAGTGGAAAGAGAAAATCGTGCGAATGTAACATAAAGCCTGATGGAACATTTCCTCCATCGTAACCCCAACCTAAACATCACTGCAGCAAACAATTACAGCAGAGTTTAAGATTAGTAACCTTCATTTTTATAAAATAAACAACATAGATTTTTCACAAAGTTCACTTGCCATTTTCATCTCTTTCTGGACGTTCCTCGATTTAGACAAACCACCTGGCTTAGTCTGAAACTAAAGTCGCCTTTAACGTTTCCGATACCACCTTTTTGACTTGGAGAAGGACTGATATTAACTGACTTTGCTTGACACTTACTTGAGAGAGACTTACCTAAAATAAATGCCAAAGGATAAACTCCAGCGGTGCCGAGAGCATTAATGAACACAAACACTTGAAACATTATGTAGTCTGTTGAAACAGCCTGGGCGACTCCTGTGGTGGACATCAGAATTATGCTGAATATGAACACAAGTTTTCTTCCAAACCTGGAAATAGAAATATTATCGTTAGTTTTGTCGCATCAGTGTAGTGTAGGCAATGAAGATATAACAATTTAACTTCAGGCTACGATACTCTTTTGTTGGTGGATAGAGTCCGCCAGCCACTGTAGCATAGCACCGCAAGTAGGTCTTTGTGGCTTACTCAGTGCCTGAGGGGAAGGGATGAAAGAGGGAACCCAAGGGTGACCGGACCCAGATGACGATATGCGCTAGCAAGATGGTATCCTTTATGATTCCAGAGTGACACCAATTCTGACACTGGCGTGAGCTGCCTGCACCATCAACCCAGGGGGAAGCGAGCCCCCCCCCCCCTCCCCCACTTCCGCCTAGAAAGGAGCACCAGTCGGCCATCCAAGCGTCAGGGAGAATCTTTACACAGCGCAAACTCCATCGTCCCGCCGCAACGTACCAATCGCCGTCACCTGGTTCTACAAGCCTTGAAACATGTGAAGATAAAACAATGAAATGAAGTTACGGGGACAGGAGATTCATGGTAAAAGAGGGACCACCTCAGCATTCGCCTACCGTCCTGGGATAGCCATAGGAAGCACAAGACCAGAGCGGCCGGACTGAAGGGTATCGAATCGGGCCTTACCGTGCGCAATCCTCACACGTTATCATCAAGACGGCCCGGGTTCAATCCCAGGAACCCGCCTGTGGTATTCGTGGTGGACGAAGCGGCCTCTGGGCGGGTTTTCTCCGGGTTCTCCGGTATTCCCCGTCACTCATTCCCTGTCTTCAATCTGTCCGGTACATAGGTTCCTCTGCTCTCCGACAGGCCTGACCCTAGGCTTGTAAGTCCTAGGGGGTGTCAGACCCCTATACGGAGAGGGTAATCAGATAAAGAAAAAATAAGAAAGTATGGTTGCAGTCATACATCAGGGTTATACCTAAATCAGAACAGAAGGTTTTCAGACGCCACGTTTGAATTGTAAAAACCAAATTAACGGAGAAAAAATTCTCATTTTTATTTCGCACAAAGAATAAATAATACAGTTTACGCCTTTTAGCTCCCCCCCCCCTTTTTTTTTAAATTTTCCATTTTATGAGTGACACCTTTTTTAAGTTTGCACTGATTTTTAAACCTTTTATGTGAAGAATTTCCATAGTTAAGATGTGTGTTTTGCAGGGCAATCACTTTTGTATGATATCTGAGAATTTTATTGTGTTAAAATAGATTATCTGATGGAGGAAATATATTTTGAGCCTATGAAAAAACCAATCCTTTACTGAATTCCTTACTTAGTCTCGATTTTCACTTATCTGAATTCAATATTTCAATGGCATTTTCAATATTGCAGTCTGTAATGTATTACATTCACATGACTTTCTCTACCTGTTCTGCAACAAACAAAACGTTTTACTACATGTTCGTCGAGACGGATATTTATAAATCATTTTATTATTTACTTATCGGTACAATGAGAATAGGGAATACACTAGGCTGAAGTCGTAATCGATCTTTTGAGAGCTGATTGCTATATGATGGCTTCTTCGCTCCCCCCCCCCCCCCCCTCCCTTTGGTCGTTAAGAATAATTTGGCCCATACTACCCAATGTCATGTTCCGTTGAATAACTACAAAAATGTGTTACGTGACAGTAGGAATAATAATAATAATAATAATAATAATAATAATAATAATAATAATAATAATAATAATAATAATAATAATAATAATAATAATAATAATAATAATAATAATAATAATAATAATAATAATGATAAACTACAAAGAAACAATAACATCTATTCTTCGCGTGATTTTTTATGGATGTACGAGTATTTGATAAAGTAAAGTTTTGTGAAAAAAGTTTGTAAATAAATCTCTCAAAACTAAGAAAAAATGTGCAATAATTATCTGTTCCTATACACGAAGCAATACTTACAATGAAAACCTATTTTAAGCACACAAAAGACCTAAGATGAGGTTTATTCTACTTAAAAATCTGGCCCAACTTTCTACATTCTTTAATTTAGTCGACGTGTCCTGTTCGTAGTGATGTTGGTATCTCCCTTACATGCACAAATCTCAAGTGAACAGGAATGGTGTATAACCGTCTTGTGCGTTTCAGTTATTCCCTTGTCAGCACTCCGGCCCCAAATGCACCTACTTCATCAGCAATGTACGTTTGAATAAACTGAAATATTTTTCTTCAGTTGGCCTTCTGCTGTTACTCGACATAATCTAATTAGTGCCGCAAATATAAATCAAGCAGCAGAGTTATTAACAACTACTATTATTAACAAGAAATCAGTTTGTTAACGATCCCGAGTTTCGTTTTCAGATCAATATCCATCGTAATATAGTGTCTTATGGTGACTTTTGCACTGGATGTCATTTCTTGTTGTTAGTAGTTGTTCTTTTTACATTGTGAATTTGTTCTTTTGACCTCTTGTGTCCCCTAAGCTTGAATGTGGAGCAAGTCTGAGCGGAACCTAATCTAATCTCATCTCTCCTCGAGATAAAGGCATTGTATAGAGTTGGCCATGGCCTAGACCGGGAAGTCAACAGTAGACACATTGATCACGGTTGCGTAACTTTTATCGAAGTGCCTTTTAATGGGATTAATTGGATTTTAGTGTATTCGTTACTTCAAACATAAAACTACGAGAGTGTGGGTTTCTTCATTTGCATTCACCCGAAAAATTTAGGTTATTTTTGTGGAATTGTTACTTTTCTGCTACGTAGGAGAAGTATTGTATTCCATCCAAAATTTCTATATCGATTTTTCACCGAAAATACATGTTTTGAGAGCTCCTGAATCTATAAAGAAGTTAGAAAAAATGTATGTGTGTCAACAATATAATTCAACAATGAAAAGTCGGTTGAACACCAAACTTGGTATTTAAATTCAGCATCTTTTAAAGATACGTTACAAAGATCTTCAACAAAATCTCCCCACCACAAACTACCCTTTACATGGAACATTTTTCAAACATACTTTCTCAAAAATGCCTATAACTATTTTAAGATGTATGTTAAGATATGTTTGTGAGAGAACGTATGCCTTGAATTTTCTGGGAATGTTCTCATAAGCCGTAAGAGACACACAAAATATTAATATACCAAAAATGTGGATCACGTTCAAACAGATACATACTTTGTCAAATATAATTTTTGTGGAGTGAACCATTTTCAAGATATTCCTTGTTATTTGTTTCAATTTTCGAATCTTACGTTTCTCAAATAGGGATGCGTTATTCCTGTATATCCTGGCCAACAAAGATAATGGGATTTCAAAGCCATCACATAGCGATCAACTCTTAAAAGATTTGACTATCACTTAAAGGGTATTCCCATATTCCCCTTGCACCTACAAGAAAATTAGCTATAAAATAATTTCTGGAACTGTTTATCTTCACTAATATGAAATAAATAGAGAAATAAGACGTTTGTTAAGAATAGTGTGTACAAGAGTAGAGAAAGTGATATGATTGCAACGTATCAGGTTAACATCCTTTAGCAGGGTATATCATATTGGCCTTGGGTGCATGAAATAGACGAAATGATGTTCAAATGTGCCCATGATAAGGGAAAACCCCAGGAAAAGTCCCTTGTCCAGATAATTCACTCTAAACAATTCGGAACCTCTTGATTGTGAGGCAGACACCCCCCCCCTCCCGCAGATAAAGTTAATTTATTGATATAAAAGTACTGTAATAAAAACTTGATTGGTAACATCACCTATGACTGAGAAATCAAGGGAAGACTTCTAAAAATGGACGTAGGTATACAGAACATAAATATATAGAAACGTAAAATAATTAAACAATGATGAACTTAATTAGTTTTTATGGTAGTAAAACAATGCTATAATTATTATGAACCTAATTTACATGCTACATATTATCTGACAGAAATGGAGACACGAAGAGACTTTCCCAAGATAGCAGTATACTGGATGATTACGGGTGTAATAGAGTACCTACTTGAACTGACAAAAAACAAATGACAATATCTGAAACTGAGAAACAAAATCTGCTTTAAAAGCATTAGGAATTGGGAACACGCACTAACGCGTGTAAGTGTACAGGAAGATGCGCAGTAGCATTGCTCCGAGTCACATAAGCTGCCAGCGCAGAGCGAACGAGAATGAGACAGTGTACACACATACACACACACACACTCTCTCTCTCTCTCTCTCTCTCTCTCTCTCTCGCTTCTTTCTGGACAATACCTTCTCTCGCCTTATTTAATGTGCACTCCTACTATAGCTATGAAGAAAGGAAAATAATACTTACTTGTCTGCTAGAAGCCCGAATACAACTGATCCCATCAATATTCCGGCAAAATGAACTGTTCCCACAAGCGATAATTTCCATTGGTTGTCCAGGCATGTGATGTTCCACTGAAACAAATGCATTCCTAGTAAGTTCATCAGCTTTTTATTTGAGGAAAACAAATAACTCTTTCAACTCAAGAGTTGAAAGAGTACAATAGAAATACCTTTATATTCTATTGTTTATTCTGCATTTTTTTTCAGAGCGGGTTAAGGGTCCGTTGTACTGAGCTATAAAAGGGGAATAAAACTGAACTTTTCAAGATTTTGAATGTGCTCTCTAAACGGCAATATATGAGTAATTTATTGATGGAAAGCCAATTCAGGTTTCCAAAATGAAATGAACCTACTTCGACATTTAGTACAAACCACTCTATTTAGATTCACTCACTAGTTAATGTTGAGTTCAATTGTTCTCCAGTCTGTTCCTTACATTTCCAGGCACTGTAAATATTTCTCACAAATCATATTACATAGATAATTATATACATTCATTAAAGTTTCCACAATCCTTCGAAACATCTAAAAGTGTGGAACTGTGCATTGGTCTTGCTGTAGTTAAGACTAGTTCAAAGTTACATATATTATGTATAGTATTTTATCTCAAAATAGAGAAAAAGTGAAAATTAAAACTTAACCTTTTATTTATGCCTGAATCAATAAATATTCACTAAAACCAATCAACAGTTCTATAGAATAGACTTTTGACTAAGTTGTAAGCTATGTTAAATTGATTTGCTGTGATTCTGAGTACTTGATTTCTCAGCAATGTTATTTGATTTCAAATATGTAAAGCAAATTTATTACAGCTGAATGCAGTTTAGCAGACATATAATAAAATTCACTGATTATAATGACTATGACGCCACGAGCAGAACGGGTGTAATTTACTCATCCCTGTTTAATTTCCTTTTTGTTTTCTGTTGTTCGTTGGTGTTATACATATTACATAGTTCTGCGATTTGAGGAAGAATTTAATTTTCACCACGCTGATTTATCTAGATGCTAGTTATGGCTGTGTAAAATAAACAACAAATCCAAAGGACATGTTGAGTCAATATTCAACAAAAAATCGATGGCATTTTCCAAACTTTCAATGTATGGGCTCGAGTCCAAGCGATTGAAAATCTTCAAAGGCAACCGCACGTATTGAGTCATGTGCATGAGGCTCAGCGCTGCGGATATAGGCTGTGCAATGGCGTAGGAGGTACACAGTTGGAAGCCCGTTTGTAATGTAGACAGTTCGATGTTAGGTTTATTGACACACTTCGATGCACTACAGCGTCCAAACTGTGCATTTCCGGACGGTATTTCAAAACCGATTAGTTTGTCGTCCCGCACAACATACTCCCAGTAATATTATTTATTTACCAACAAACTTATTGTTTGGTTAGAGCACCCGCCTGGTAAGTGGAGGGTCTGTGGTTCAAATACTGGTTGCGGTATTGCATTTTTCAGTTCCAATTCTACCTCTCATACTCCTGGCAATTGGCAGCGTCGCTAAGAAACAAAATAATTACATTCAACTCACAACGCGGTGTTTTTTTGAACATTCTGTATATGTCATTGTATGTTGCATATATCGCATCTTATTTTATTACTGTCCGTACATTTTTTTATAATTGAAAGGTACGAAAATAGTAAGTGGTTGTTCATGTACAGTAATAATTACCTTCTATCAATTATCTTACGAATTTATCTTTATTATAGACGTCCAATTACCTGTGTTTTCTTTTCTAGTCATAATATGTATTTTCCTTTTATGGTTTGTACACACTTTAACATTTTATGTAATAATCAGTGCTGGTTTCATATTCTTTGTCTATAACGTTTCCAATCTTTATTTTTTAACTATTGCCCAGTAGCTCAGTAAGATTAGACAATCTTGGCCTCATAGCAGGGCGAGTTGCAGAGCATCTGCTGATATAAGGATCGCTTGGCTTCATGTCAAAGCGTTGGTCACTACTTCCGATCAACAGAACACTTGTGGTACTTACCTCGCCAACTATTGTCCTCTCGTTTTCTTCAAAGACCCAGGAGTTACATTTTATCGTCTGCGTTGTGAAGTGATCCAAAGGACAAAAGGTACGAGGGTGACTCATGTTGATGGTTGTGTTATACATAAGGCACTGGTCAGGAATGAAGGCTCCTGATATATCGCTCTCGTGGTCACTTGGAGGTATTGCTTGAGATACCCAGTATTCGTTGAAATTTGGATTTTCTTCATCGTCACATCCTGGCACAAAACACCTGTAAGAAACAAACATTCTGTAACTTGATAAACACTCAAGGACAGAGGCGAAGCATGCATTAAGACCACAAGGCTAAGCTTGTTCTAAAATATTAATTCTGCTTCCCCCCCCCCCCCTTTCTTTAATATACTCTAAGTATAGGATTTTCCCGGCAGTTCCTGAGTTCCGTGCAATTCACACGAAAGCATTGCAGCTTCTAAAGGCAGACTAAGGCAAAAACAGCATGGCTTGTTCACGATTGCATCCAAGTGCTCAAAGTTCTGTTGGTGGGAAAGTGGCGAGGTGTTCGCAACTGCTACTGCTGCCGTGAAGACTGGCCTAAGCAAGAGTTAGCATTGGATATATACAGTAGATTTCTGTTTGACTCCAGCAGTTACCGAGAGAAGAGTAAAGGACACTTCTGTTTGATGTGGTTGTGATGTCCTGTGATAGTTTCACAGAAATGGCTTTACTGGAGAATATTTTGTGTCTTCTAATAAGGGATATAATTTATTTTTCCAAACTAAATACGAAGATAAGTTACAGATTACAGAAAACACACACAGACAGACACAGACACAGAGACAGACAGTGACAGCCAGAGACAGTGACAGAGACAGACAGTGACAGACAGACAGAAACAGACAGATACCTCAGTGACGATGTCTCTCGCCCGCTTGCTATCACATTTGTACCTTCAGTACGAGTATAAAGATCGTTACCAGCATTTTACGTCGTTTTCACTTTGTTTCATGTTCAAATAGAAGTACATATATATTAGGTTTATTGCATTTGCTTAGTTGTTTAAAAATATCCGTTTTCCTCTTACTTGCTTTCAACGGATACTTCGATAGATGCCTGAACTTCCTGGCATCTGATACATACTCGTATAAACTACATTAACCTATTTGGTTTTTACATTCAGTGGATTGGGCTGAATTGGACTAGACTGGACTGAGCTAGACCGGACCGGACCACACCACATCTAACCACCCCACACACAATCATGCACCACCCTACAACCCCCACACTCCCCACATCGTCCAAAACTCCCCATAACCCCCTCCCATCAGATCATGCACCACTTCAACCACACCATACCACAAGTAGAGGGAATTACACACTGCGCACTCGAGTAATTGTACATTCAGTCACTAGAAAACTAAACGCTTAAATTAACAATTTATCTCGTTTATTATTAAGGCTTCTACTTTGTGATGCACCTGACCTTACCCATCAAGGCCATTTTTCCACCTACCTACAAAGGAAGGTACGCTGTTGTAAAACATCTGTTTTTACAGCGTTTATTTCTTTGATTTACATCTACGAAAGCTAAAACAAAAGTGCTAATACATTTTTTTCACTGCGCTCTTAGACATCTGTCTCCAGTTTAAAGGTTGGTGTGAAAACCTCTTCCAATCTAAACACTAGTTAACTCATTGAATATCAAAGAATTACCATCATATACCCCATTTAGATGATTTTTTAACATCTTGAGGACAGAAAAAGCGTTACAAGCACATTCAGCCTGTTATCAGGGTAACTTCTCACATAAATACAAAACTGTAACTTAATGAAGAGATAAAAAAGATTTAAACACCTCATATATACCATAATCTATGCTTATAAAGTCCTGTTTCACGTTAACATACCTCAATTTGTGTTTCAGAATCCCTTGGAAACTTAAAGTATGGTAGAGAATGTCTCTTCAGACAACAGTATAATCGGCTTTACAAAATGTATGAGCTATTTCCAAGATTTCCGTTATTATTGGTTTCAATTTTTCAATACTTTATCAGCTTTAAAGTGCTTAGCGATTCAGTTATTTCTCGCGATGTCATGGGAAGGGCATGGAATTTAAGTCTAACTTATGGCATTGCGGTTTCAAACATGGCCTTGGATTCAATTTCCTATATCCTCCTTGCACCGACAACGAAATTTGTGATTAACTTTTTCTTTAAATCCCGATTAAAATGGAGGAGATAGAAAAGATTTCCCAAGAATAGGGTAGAATGAAACTGAAAAATTCAATGCCATAGCCGGGATTTGAGCCACTGATCTTCCGGTCTCCGTTCCGGTTGTTCTAACCACTAAGCTACCTTGACAATGATTGATCTTACAGTCTTGTTAAACTATGAAGCCCAGGACTTAAATACTACAGCATTGTGTGTCGCCAATAGCGCATGTTATCTCTAATAATTTGAGATCTCCTTGTGTCTTACAGGGAAAATGCGAGCGAGTTGGGGAATTTAATGTGCCGGCATGTTGCCATGGTAGCTCAGAGGTTAAAGCAACCGGACGGAGACCACAAGATCCGTGGTTCAAATCCGAATATGACGTTGAATTTTTCAGTCTGATCTTACCCTCATCCAACCTTGCCTTACACACGACTGGCGTGAAGAGCAATTAATTTCCTAATAATAATTTGTATAAGGTATATAAAAAGAAAAAACGAATAGAAAAAGCACAACACAATATTTTTTGTACTTTCCTCTACTATATTAATAACGAAATTTTACCGAAAATACAGACTTTGAAACTTCCTGAATCCATAAAGGACTTAGAAAAGATCCAGATGTGTGTATGTGTGTGTTTGTAAGTTAAATTATTTTGTTGTTTAACAACCTGCCAATTGCCAAGATCATATCAGCCGGTGTGCCGGAATTTTGTCCCGCAGTTCTTGTACACACCAGTAAATCTACTGACATGGAGCTGTCGTTTCGAAGTGCACTTGGGCCGTATTTGAACCCGTGACCTTGGGATCAGCGTCTAACCAACTGAGCCACCCAGACCGACTGTGTGTGATGGGGGGGGGGGGGGGGGAGATTGACTGATTGACTGTGAATAGCATAACTTGAACACAAAGTTGCTTTTATATACGAAAATGTACCTATTTAATTTTAGCGTCTTAAAAGGACGTGAAGATTTTAAGCAAAATCCCCAACAATTTTGATTAAAATACGATATCTTGAAGATATTTTCGTGATACATGAAACGTGTATCTTGAACTTTTTGGAAATAGCCTTAGAAGTCCTCTTCATTCTGAATGACTTTTGCATAACTGATAACCCATGAGAAACAGATAAAAGCACACAAAAGATGTAGATTACGTTAAAGCACGCAGTTTGTCAATATTTAATTGCATAACAGTTTAAAGAACACTCTATAATTGTGTTGAGTTTTATTTACACTTTTTACAAAACGATAAGCCGCTACTTCTTTTTTTCTCGTGGACTTTTCAAAGCTACTACACAGTGATCTTTTCTTTAAGTTTCTGAGTATCCTTTACCTTACTGTGTTCCTTTTATAACTGTAAAGAAATTGTGTTAATTTGTAATGAGGGTTTAATCAGACTGACAAGAAATAGCTGAACAACAAACTTTGTAAAAATAGCCTGTAGATGAATAGAAAAAGTTGTGTATGAAGAATGTCAGATTATTTATAATGCATACAGTTTTCAGACACTGTCACAAACACCTAAAAAGCAGTAAAACAATGTAACTACACACAATAAGCACATTAATTTTCAGTTTCTTGTAGCCTCCAAAATGCCAAAGTTTTTCTACTAAGAATATGCTTTGCGATAAAGTGTGGCACTTGTTTTCAGGTTGCCTATATAAAACTCTTATATTACATGAGGTTAAGATTTACAACGCTGGATAACGAGCTAATTCGAAACCACAGACCACAGCACTTATATAAACGTACAAATCCTAGCGCACATTAGCCAGGCATTTTAAAATAGCACAGCTGCATGCTAAAGCAAGTGAAAATACAATGCATTTCTTTTTACTGGTAAATAGGGGAAGTATTGTATTCTACCCAAAAATTCGATGTCGAGATTTGACCGGAAATATATGTTTTGAGACCCCCTGAATCCAAAAAATTAGTATTTTTAAAAAAAGGTCTGTGTGTGTGTGTGTGTGTGTGTGTGTGTGTGTGTGTGTGTGTGTGTCTGTGGACAGCATAACTCAAAAACGGAAAGTCGGTTAAAAACCAAAGTTGGTATTTAAGTTTAATGTCATTCAAGGATGCAACACGAAGATTTTTAAGAAAATAGCTCCACCCTAAACTACATGGAAAATTTTTCAAAAATTTTGATTTTCTTGAAAATGGCTCTAAAGATTTTGATTAAAATGACATATGTTTAAGATATCTGTATGACAAATGAAATGCATATTTTGAATTTTCTGGCTATAGCTTATGTAGTGCTATTTGCTCTAGATGGCTTTTGAATAACTCGTAAACCGTAAGAGATAGACAAATTTTTAGTATACAAAAATGTAGATCTCACTAAAACACAATTTATGTCTGAATAAATGTTTTTGTAGAGTGAACCATTTTGGAGATATTCCTCGTTATTTGTGTGAGATTCGGAAAACTTAAAACTTTCGTGAAATGGAACATCGTTGTCCATTTGTTTATATATTAAGTGTGCAAAGAGAACGGATCTCAAAGCTTTAAAAGATTTGACTATCGCTCAAAGCCTACTGTATTCTAATATTCCCCTTTCACCTACAAGGAAATAAGCAATAAGATAATTTGTACAAATGCTTATCTCAACTAACAGAAGAAGATATACGAATAAGGTTTGTAAGAATGGTTAGTACAAGAGCAGAGAAAGTCATGTGAGTGTGACACATCAGATTTTTTTTATTAAAATTCCATATTATTTTTGTGACATTAACTCTATACTCGTCGATCACAATATGTTGCACCCATATGCTTTTATAGGCTTCCATGGCATACTGATGAACCGTCTGTTCGTTTATAATCTTTGCAAAGGCATATGGAGGCGGGCGGTACTGCAGACTCCAACGAATCCTAAGCTTACCCCTCCTACCAGCGCTGCCGATTGTGGTACACGCATCTCACGCGCTCTTATGTACAGAACCTCTGCCGGTACACGCACTACGCTTGGCAACAGCGCTCCGCTTGAGCATTGGCCAGCGTTCACATGCTTTTAACTTTTGCGAGAGGTATAAAATTTCTGTTGCATAAGCAATTCTTTTGCATCTCCCCAGATATAAAAATGAAATTGGTTTGGACGAAGGAGGAAGCCATGGAACTGGTTCTCCCCTATCTATCCATTTGTCATGGTAGATATCAGCCAGTGATATCGAATAATGATACTAAAATGTACGAAATTGTCACGCCATTGCGCAAATATTCCGCCGAATGCGATCAAATTTGGATAGAGGACCATCCATTACTTGAGAAAGTTGGCGTGACAATACTGTTCTCTTTAAACGCCGAGGAAGTGTCAACAGAGGTTCCGCGAGTTACTGCGTGTGGCGCTCGTTGTTCCAGTTCAGTGGAAGCGAAGTGATGGTCCTGTTTACTGAAGCTTCTGACGATGTATTGTTTTCTGTTAAAGAGCGAGTTTGTTAGGAAACAATATTAGGTTAGTGGTTCCTTTAAGGCATGTCAGCGAAAGTTTTTGAAAAGGTGAAGACATAGACCGTCCAAACACTACATACAGAACTTGTGAGGAAGCTGGAGAACAGTGTAACAGTGTTGGATCGAGATGGGCCTATGACATTTGATCAATAGTCCATAAGGACATGACATAATCGGCCATATTCTTTTCTACTTTACTGTGACAGATGAATTACATGGAAGTGTTTGCAGAATTTGTGAACCAGTTAGATTTTAGACGATCAAAAATTGACACCTACAAACACATTGACCTTAACTTGTGGCGATTATCTAGCCTGATTTTTACCGTGAGAATTTACGTTGGACTGTTTACTTTGATTATGAAAATGTCAGTACCTTCTCTGCCAAATGCTCCCTGTCACAGTCATTGGTAAAGAAGATTAACAGTGATTCTGTACATCACATATTGGCAACAGTTATCACATAAATTTCAATTTATTAACTCAAAAACTAAGCATTTGTCGAGGTAAGTTCTACCTTTTTTTCGTTTGAGGAATTCGTTCTCAACGTTTGCCCAAATAGTTTTTATATGTTGTGCACCTATAATAGAAGACACAAATGTTCAATAAAAATCTGTAATCCAAAAGTCCGGTCAAAGATTGCAGCCAGACTAGAGCAACAATAAAGGAAACAAAGCAGATTAGAGATGAAGATACATCAGGGTAACTATGAAGGGTATTTAGCACATTATGCATATTTTAAGCGCAGTCAGAGTGATAAGTACGTCATAGTCTTCTATAGGAAGCGTTGGTAGATACAGACAAGCAAGGCAACACAAGAAAATCAGGCACTAGTAGATAATTTTTAAGAGGTGGAATCAGGACTGAAAAATTCAATGCCATAGCCGGAATTTGAACCACGGATCTTCCGCTTATCGAGCGGCTGCTTTAACCACTAAGCTACTATGGCCAACTACGACATTAAATTCCCCAGCTGATTCGTACTTTTTCCCGGCTAGACCACAACACCAGCAATAAGCTTGTTGGCATAAATAAATAATAATTACTAATCATAATTAAAAATCAAAAGACTATAAAACTTGCAGCTCTAGCAATAGTACTTGATCACCATACAGCAGATACTATGCTGATTATCTACAACCTTTGGACTTATTTCACTTTGCGTGAGTTCTCTAAGAACCAATGGAGCAATACATGCAATTACACAGATAAAACAAAAAGTTGGTCAGATGACCTTTGTTGCTTGCAGTGCAAGGTGAACAAGAAATAACACGCAAATTTTACACGAAGCTTCAGGAGCATCCATATTACCTGGAAGCGCTGGAATTTTACCAACGCTTGCCAGTTTTTTTGTTCACCCCTGGGACCTTCTTCAAGATCACCAATGACTAGTGCATGATTACGTAATTATATAGGTAATACTTTTCTTAGTTACGGCTGTTTAGTCAAAGGTCTTCACTCTGGAGTTTTCTTGAATGTTTTGGAGCTGAATGTTTTCAGCTTTTGGTACTTGAACCTCTGCACTGGGGCTTGTAGTAGTTCAGCGGTTGTCAGTATATTCCTAGAATTATTAATGGCCACACAGTGTTTCATAAGCAACAAAGTACTGCATTCTTACGGAAGGTACCGGGAATACCCGCGTGTTATGTATGTGCTGATGAGAATGCGTCATCAAATCTGGTGAAACAGGCAGCGAGATGAGAGAAGGCAATTGCTTTCTGTGAGAAATTGACCTTCCACAAGAATGTTCCCATTTAAATATTTTAAACTTATAATTTTATGGAGTATTTATCACCTTTTGATTGTTACCAAAGAAAACCTTCCGGATTTATATTACATGCTGGTACCAGTTATTGCCTTTATGCAACTACAAAATAAGTAATTCTTCCCCTGCATCTGCGCTTCTTGTCTTAACTAGACTTCCACTTGTTGCCATGCGTATGTCTAGAGCAGGGTTCTCAGCCTTTTCCAGTGAGTACCATTAATTTCAACGTAAAACATTTTATATGTACCAAAAAGCAAGCTTTACGAGGGAAATGCGTGATTTGTGGTTCAAGGATCAAAATAGGCATTTCTACGACTTCGTATACATTTATGACAATATTTCTTTAGTTATTTCTTTTATCTAGTATTTTAGAAGTAGATGTAAGTCGGAGAAAATACTTAAATGTATTCCTAATCATTGGATTGTTTTATGAAATGTCTTCAAATTATTAAATTTGTTAAGGTTGCTTGCTCTGTACAATTATGGGGTGCATTATCTCAAAATGCATATGAGTCAGTTGGGGAAATTAGCATCTTTGGCATGTTACCATGGTAACTCAGTTGGTGAGAGCAACGGCATGGAAAGCCAAAGATCCGTGGGTCAAATCCAGGGTACAGCATTGTTTTTCAATCTGATTTTACCTTTTCCACAATAAAGTCACTCCACTACATTCTTAAGTGTAAGTATTATAGTCAACAAACAAGCAAGTTGTTGTAGTGTTTAACGCCCGCTTTTACTACTACGGCACCGCAGGCGGTGACACTGATGATACATGAAGATGGAGCACCGGTGGAATGAGATGGCGGGGGAAACCGGAGTACCCGGAGAAAACCCGCCCTGACGCCGCTTCGTCCACCACGAATACCACATGCGGGTCCCTGGGATCGAACCCGGGCCGCCTAGGTGGTAGGCGAGAACAAACAAGCAAGAAAAAGACAAAATGGTTCCCATTGTTGTCTGGTCAAGTATATTCGAGCAACGCTCTGTCGATTTCCTAGGAATTGAAACTGAACTTCCGTCTATTTGTACAGTATCACGAAGTATTTTTACTATGGCTATGTAAAGTCTATTGTTTCCTTCTAGTTAAACTCGACCTGTCAAATATTTGTTGTTAAAAAGAGGGTTAACTTATCTTATTTGTAAATATCTTTAGGTGCTAGCTGCGGTAGGTCACGTATCAGTAGCACGAGTATTACAGATATAAAACTCCTGCTCTAGAATATTTAAGGAGTAGAATCTACATGAACCACATGACTTTGGTTCTGAAAACCTTACACATTATACTGCATATTAAAAATTATAACTAGTATAGTAACTAGCAATCTGAATAGTTCCTTTGATTTCAATAACTAGTAAAACTGAAATTCTAAGTAAAGCCAATCCAAACTGTACTCATCTGAAATAAATATTATTTTATGACAGTCTTCTAAAGGAATTTTAAAATATCTTATTTTAAGTTTTTCCCAATTTCCCCCAATTTTAGTTCTAATTGCGTTATCCATTTCTCGATGGAGGCTCCTGTGAACTATATATCCAAGCTAGCGTTTGCTAGATTTGGAGGAATAATTATTCGGAACTTCTATATTGCGCTATGGAACTTGTTTCTATTAGCCGATGGAAATATTATTCTCATCCTCAACATGTGTTTCTTGTATCTTTGTAGAATTATTGCCAAATATTCTTTAATGATTGGAGTTGTAACTTAACATTATTCATGAAATCCAAACTGAACAAAAGTTAATACACACTTGAAACTGCATTAAAAGTTGCTAATTTGTATTAGTAATAATTATAACAACAGTACTAATAAAGGAAAATAAGCAATTGAGCATGCACTATATCTAGGAATCATATGTAGCAATGCGCTCCTTGATGAAGTCCATATATTGTGATTACTTAACACCACTAATAACACCATAGTTGTTGAGATCCAATTGGTCCCTCTTTTGTCTCCATACTACCAAATTCTTCTTATAGTTCCATTGAAGCGTGTTTAATTTTTGAAGTATCTTGCGTTTGTTCCAATGGCACCTGAAAACTTAGTAGTTAAATGAACCCACATAGATATTTTTTTTATTTTGATTCTGATTATAGTTACATTTTTCCCTCAGGTGAGTGATTGAGATTGGAGATTTTTAGTTTATTTTAAGTAGGTACTTGGGGAACTGTAGTCTGAAGGTTGTCTTCTGAAGCAGCAAATATAGTGTGATCTTTAAAAAATCAAAGTGTATCTAGGTAGCTTTATTCACTTTAAAGCTATGGACACTTATTTCTGGCGTTTGTTTCAGAGCGTGAAAGTTTTTACGGCAAACCTTCAGTGTTACATGGATCCAATTTTTCCATACAAACGTGTTACTAACGATAAAACATTGGTCATTGTACCCTAACCACCTAGAATGGCGTTATGATGCAAGATGACGCAAAGGACTAAACACCGGAATTAATAAAGCTGTGTATTCAGAAGAAATTTTCCTGCAACTTGTAAAGTTTGACTGATTATTCTCCTGGCCTTAATAAAAAAATGGAATATTTGGGCAAGACTGTACAACAGCGTGTTGAAAAAATCGAGTAGGTACTCGGATTCGTAAAAGGGTACAAGAGGACTAGGCTACCATCAGCAAAGAAGGTCCTGCTGTCGTTGGAAGTTCCTTCTCATGAATTAAGGAATACTTTAGGGAATCTGTGGAAACTTACATTATTGCTGAACTGCATAATTTATCTATGTTGCTATTTTATTACTGAACATATTTATTATAATGCATGGAATCTTAGGTGTCAGAATCTTTATTGCAGTCTATACACTAACGGGGTATAGGTGTCGGCTACTTAAACCGCAGTTGAAACTAGGACAATGCGAAGTGTGACACTGGGAGCAGATTCAGTTGATACAACAAACTAGGACATAATTAAGAAATGACTTAATTTGGAATTTCCAAGCTAATTAAAAGGCATGACAATGCGCACATGCTTCAGCTTGTAAAGGCATCGCAAGCGACAGCAGGAACCTAACTGAGAGGCTTTCCATAGCATCCAAAGCAACAGATACCGAGAACCTAAATGTCTTAAGAAAGTGCACATCTAAATAGTCTAGCAAATAATGCAGCAGTATACATTTAGCATGTAAACCAAAGCGTTCTAAAATGTGAGATATTAAGAAAAGCGTGAGAAATATGTGTGAGATATTAGAAACACTATTAAAGAAGCGCCGAAAGTTGAGTATGATATGATAATGCACTTTTATAATAAACTACTGATATGTAGAATTGGAATGAGTGTTTTTTTTAACTTAAACCACATAAACATATAATACTGTGAATTAGAATAGGTTAGTGTTTTGAGGAGAATAACTTTCTAGCTCTTCAAAAAACATAACATTTATACAGACTTTTATGAACTAATCGTGACATTTAAATAGTTATATTTCCTAAAACTATATGTTGTATATAGTTTGTGAAAAATAGACCATTCGAATTCTAACAATACTTTTAAGAAAAATAAATGATTATATCATGCCGCTTTCATTTTGTTAAAAAGACTTTATTCTTGTTTTAACATTTTAAAGACATTTCCTATGTGTAGTAGACCATTATAATTTTCAGCACCTCTTCTAAAAAAGTATTCCTAAAATCTTATAATGACACTCATATTTGAGTGATATATTCATACTTGGATTGCAGTGCAAAGTGTATATTGTTGAATATTTACTAGAGGTACACTTCCTGATCACCTTAATTTGATTAAACAACGAGTGACATTTACTTAGTGGCTAATAATCCATCGAATTTGTGAATGTTTAAGTCATTGAGGAAAGCAGAGATCCTATATATTGCTAGCTCTCCCTCTTTTCTTTGATGCAGAACTTGCAAAAATATTGCCTCAATAAACAGCCTTTCCTGTCGTTCATCATGGCCATATCTGTTACAAATATAAAATAAAAAAGTCTGTGGATTGAGTTCCTAGATCATATCCACGACCAGGAAAGTCTTGTTCCAATGTTTTTTAACAATGAGTCAAGTTACTTAACTCCCTCTAAAGTGTTGTTAGCAACAGCATTTAGAACACTCCTTTCTGTATTTAATAATCCTGGATATACTAAGAACCGAACTTATTGAAATTAATATATATATTAAGAAGTTTCAAAAACAGAAAGTCATTGAGCATGGAATAGAGTACATGATGGGGGAAAAGTGCCAATGCCAAGGGAAAGAACTGCAAGAAGCGTAGGGAAACTGTAAGGTTTACGAGGTTGAAAGAACTAAAGGTAGACCTAGCGTGTGGAATAAAATGCAATTATTGGCATATTATTCTCGAACTAGAAGAAATAAAACTCATAAGAGCAAAACTAAGGTTAGAGAAGTGGGCCAACCTACCAATAGAAATAGTGGGAAAATGTTGAATATGACAAGGAAGTTATGACAATAAAAACCAAATGGATGCAGTAAATAAATATGTGAAAACACAGCTTTTAAATACACAAGCGGAAATGGAAATAATACGTTTACGTGATAAGTGATCCCAGCTGAATAGTTTGTGCTGAAGCCTTCGGGACACAATTAATCAGCAGCTCATGGCTCTATTCTATATTCCTTTAGTGAGATTGATGGTTTCTTGCTTTAGTAATTAGTGTTTATTAGTGTAAATGAATATTGTAATACACTAACGTTTATGAAAATTTCAACAGCGAGAAATAATGGGCCGAATGAATCCGAACTCGGTGGGTGTGTAGAACAGTGTGCCAGTAAGAAGTGATTAACTGATTAGGATTACAGAGAAGTGGGGTAAACAGAGTTCTGTTTTGTTCCCTGTCTTACATGACCAACAAGGTCGCGTTACACTAAGTTTAGTCAGTGAAGGGCTGCCACACAAGGTGGAAACGTGAAAGTAACTGTCAAAATGCCTCCTCAACGTCAAAGAGCACAATATCAACATGTGAGTGAGTTCTAACGGGGCACAATGATCGGTCTCCGCAAAGGGGTTGTCATACCGTGACATTTCGGTTCGTACTGGGGATAATGCTATGGCAGTGATACAAATGTGGAAGTAATCACCTGGTACTGGACCACGCAATATAACCACAGCGGGACGATTGCCATCTCGTTCGCACGCATGGCCATAACGGGTCTCACATCTTCGTCCAATGTTTGCTTGCCACTGGAGCACTGCAACATGTGAACCTGTGTGAATCAATCTACTGCGGATTGGACTGGTTACGCACATGCCATTGCATCAGCTTCCATTGTCCAGAACCCATAGGTACGTGAACAATAGCTACGTGAACGATCTCAATGATGTGTTGAGTGGCAAAATGTATTTTTAGGCGAGTCCCGATTCAATGTTCTACAGTGATGGCTGCATACGTGTTCGATAGTACTGCAATGGTCGCAATAATTGCAGCCTATATAGCAGAATAAGCGACAAACACCAGGTGTGATGATTTGGGGTGCCATTGGCTAAAACAACCACTCTTGCCTTCTGTGTATTGGGCAATGTGAACAGCAACCAAAAGTAAGAGGTACTCCCTCTTCTTCAGGCAACTCCACATGCCATATTTCAACAAGGAAATGCCTGGGAACATTTGTCAATGAATGTGCAAGTTATCTTTGAAGAACAACGGGTATCATTGCACGTTTGCCTGATATGTATGTCGCCCATTGTGCATGTCTGGGATATGGTTGGTCGACAACTCCAATATTACCCTTTCGGCAGCTTCCAGAATTCCGTCCGGGTCTTGGAATTCTATTGCATCCATATTCATACCTGCTGCCATTTTATCGATTATTCAGCTCGTAGATAAGAACAATTCAGATCAAATAAACTATAAGGCTTTCAACGCAAGGAACTGGTTAACCGAGCAACGCATTGCGATAAACTGAAGCACGACGATTTGATTTGTAAACAGATAATGCAACAGCCATGAGAAATTAATATAAAAAGACATAATGAAATGTAAATGGTTATCAGAGCAAGTCGATTTATTAAACATATGCCATGTGAGTGAACTTGAAACAAAAGATGGTAACAATGCAGTGACACTTTATCGCATTCGTGCACAGTACGATAAAGTGCACTTTTAATCCGTCTGTCTTGTGTTTAAAATTCCAGTTATCGTTTTAGCTGTTTAAAATGCATTTGCAGCATTGCACGTCACCTTGAGGCACGATATCTCGCGTATTTGAGATTTCCTTGGGGGTTTACTGAGGTAATTTATTCAAATTAGGTTGTACAGGCATCTAGTCATGGTGGCACAGCGATAAGAGCAGTGGGTGGAAGTTCTGTCCATCTGACTGAATTGTTCTAGCCTGATGAAAGTTTCCAACTTGAGTACGCACTGAGTACCAGCAAAGACTATATATTTCATCTGATGTGTGTGAGTGTGTGTGTGTGAGAGAGAGAGAGAGAGAGAGAGAGAGAGAGAGAGAGAGAGAGAGAGAGAGAGAGAGAGAGAGAATATGTAGGTTTAAGGGCGCTGAACTACTTGGTTATCAGCGCCCTTAAAAACAGTTCATGGCAAAAGCCAGATATAAACTGCAATCTAAATTAAAATTACTAGCAAAAAATAAATATACATAAATACAGAAATCAGAAAGGCAAAAGCCAGAATTAAAATAACGTTAAAAAGATGTCAAAAAATATAAAAAAATCTGATGTGTTTCACTCACATGACTTTCTCTACTCTTCTACTAACCATTCTTACAAATTCTTATTCCTATATCTCCGTGTTAGTTGACGTAAATATTTGTACAAATTATCTTGCTACTTATTTCCTTGTAGGTGCAAGGGGAATATTAGAATACAGTAGGCTTTGTGCGATAGTCAAATATTTTAAATTCGTTCTCTTTGCACACCTTAACGTATAAAAATGAACAACGATGTTCCATTTCGCGAAAGTTTTAAGTTCTCCGAAACTCACACACATAACAAGGAATATCTCCGAAATGGTTCACCCTACAAGAAAATTCATTGAGACATACGTTGTGTATTTTAGCAAGATCTACCTGTTTTGTGTAGTATGATTTGGTATATCTCTAACGGTTTACCAGTTATGCAAAAGTCGTCCAGAGTAAATACGACTACAGGGGCTATAGCCAGAAAATTCAAGATATAATTTCATTTGCCATAAAAATATCTCAAACATATGACATTTTAATCAAAATCGTTAGAGCCATTTTCAAGAAAATCAAAATTTTCGAAAAATTTTCCATGTAAAGGGTAGTTTAGGATGGTGCTATTTTCTTCAAAATCTTCGTGTCGCATCCTTGAAAGACATTAAACTTAAATACCAACTTTGGTTTTTAACCGACTTTTCGTTTTTGAGTTATGCTGTCCAAAGACACACAGACACACACACGGACCTTTTTCTAAAAATGCTTTTTTTGGATTCAGGGGTCCTCAAAACATATGTTTCCGGTGAAATCTCGACATCGAATTTTTGGGTGGAATACAATATTTCCCCTCTTACCAGTAGAGAATAATTAGATATCTAAAATTCTATATCCTCAAGTTCGTGCTTGCCTTTCCTAAAAACTTCAAAACTCGTTCGACCTCTTCTTTTGTCGCCCACAAAGACCTTTGCAAGTCTGGCAGGCAGTTAGAGTCTCGAAAGAGTGCAAGGAAAACGCTCTAGCATCACGTGACGGACCGACAAAAGGTGAGCAAAGATGAGCATCTGATGTGCTGTTGGAGGTTTAGGTATTAGGAATGTTGAGAATTATAACTATTCAGACTCTCCAAACTGGGTTAAGCTACTCGTAAATTTTACGTCACAACAAAGATTGGTCGTAAGAGATTCTTCGACACTGCAGCTGCCAAACAAGATTTCGGAGCTAAATTACAAATATTCCAGTCATCAAGCCGCCCAAGGAATTACGATTTAATTTGTTTCATGTGTTGAAGTTGAATGGCCTCCGACATTGTTAGCATCAATGCAGTGGCACTGACGCGGAAAAATTGGAACACTGCCCAGTGAGTCCAGACCGCGTGTTCGTGAATGCTGTGTTATTTTGGTGCATTGTGTCGTTACATTGACTGTGATTTTGAAGCGGTGACTGAGGATTAACTTTCACTAAATTCGTGCTTTGATTCATTTGCACAAACGCACAAACTGATAAGTGTTTCGCAGTTGTGTATTTGAAGCTACTTGAAAACCGTCTAGTTTTTTTCTATTGAAAGAGAAGCCACGGAAACCAACACTTAGACATGCATTCGCTTTTCTGTTTCTCTACTCCCTATAATATAGGAAATATTGTATTCCACGCAAAAGCTTGATAGCGAAATTTTACAAAAAAAATGTTGAGACCCTTGAAGAAGGAAGCACATAAAAACACCAAAATCTAAGCAGCATTAAAAAAAAAAAAAAAAAAAAAAAAAAAAAAAAAAGAGTTGGATAAACATAAACTTGGTATTTAAGTTTACCATTTTCCAAAGATGTGACAAATATTTTAAAGAAAAATAAGCACCCCCAAACTACCTATTACAGATAAAGTTCTCCTTTATTTGATTTTCTAAAAAAAGGCTGAAATGATTTGTACTAAAACTCCATAATTTAAGATATTTGCATATTTTATATGGCGGCGCCGTGGCCGAGTGATTAGACCGCTCGCCTACCACCTAGGCGGCCCGGGTTTGATCCCAGTGACCCGCATGTGGTATTCGTGATGGATGAAGCGGCGTCTGAGGGTTTTCTCCTGCTTCTCCGATTTCCTCCGCCACTCATTCTGCCAATTGCTGCATTATCAGCTTTCCATTAATCGATTTCGCCTGCATTTCATCCACGATTGTCTCACAGCTCACCTCCATAGGCTCAACGTCATATTGTATTTGTGTTAGGAATTTAGCTGTGACCTTGTGGTTGACACAAGTGAACCTGAGATACCGCGCTGTTGTTTCTTTGCTCTCACGCTGACGTTTTAAACCCTGCTTTAAAAGTGACATCCTTTCTTTCCCGATAAAATACATATTATGTGAAAGAGCATCGCTAATACATTATATTACCGCATAAAACAAAGCAATTATGATCATACTTTCAGTAATATCACATAATGTTTATTGGAGACTCAAGAACCACACCATACAATATTGTAGCTAGACTGTCACTGCTTACAGTTCAACTGCCCTGTAGATAGTAATTTTGGACTCTGTTTACATCGCACCAAGATGCTCCCTATTGCACAGCGTCAAGCACAGACATTCTCCTGAGTAAATGAAAGTACGTGTCTGGTGTGACGAAGGAGGTTCAGTTATGGACTGGGAATATGTCAACAAGTGCATGTTTTAACCATTGTTAGAGACAGAATGATCACTCCTGCAGATTTGTACTGGAAAGTAAGAAGACGAATCGTTCTGCACCAAGTGTCTTGAGTATTAAATGAATAGATAAATAATAAATAAATAGATAAATAAATAATCCTGAATACACTAGATATTTCATGGAGGTGTTCTTTAATATGAACTGTTACCAAGCTTGAAAGTTTGTTGACATCAATATCGCCTAGTCTTTCCCCATTGTACGTGGCGATCAAGCTGCATTCCTTGCGCTAGAACTACTGCTAAAGCAATTAACTGTTTTCAAATCACCAAGGTATAACACACCACTTGGTTCTTTCCTGAAATTTGCTTCCCGACAAAGTAGAAGCTCGAGTTACATGTATTATCATTGCGATTCTTGAATCAATATTCAGTGAACTGAACGGCCACATTTCGTTACAAACAATATGTCTGCTTGGAAAAATTCTTCTCTTAGTTTTATACAAACGGTCCTAATGTACTATAATAGATTTCAGCGAAATAATTATGAGGCATAGACGTTAGGGTTAACAGTCACAGTTATCTCACACACACAAGCAAGCATGTTTTCATTTACTTTTACAGCAATTATATAACAACCATTGTTACTATGTGGGCCTAATAATATGCATCTAAGATGTGACTTACCTGTATCTGGGCACTCCTGCTGTAAATACGTATGTGAGACTGTTGGCAGCACTGAATAAGACAGGAAGACATATGAGGAGGTAATTGGTAATTTGATATCTTCCGAACTCTCCGATTACCTCCAGAATTTCGTCAAAGTCCATCATTTTGTGTCGTCTATATGGCGAACTGAAAATAATAAACAAATACTTCACTAAACATTACAAAGTTGAGTTGGTGCTATGAGCAATACAGTTTGTCCAAAACGTCGTGACACCATGCACAAGTGAGGAGAATGCGAACTGGAGAGAGTGGTGGGGGAACAAGTGACAAGAACTTGGAGCCAGTCACATAAACAACGCATGAACTTACCACTCACACCGCAGCTGGAAGACTGACCCCCACTTCTCTTTTATGCAGGTGGACTGCTCAGTGCTATTACTCATATTTGTTTCAGGAGTGGGGGAATGTCAGGACGTTTCAGACAAGCTGTACCTACACGTAAAAGAAAACGCTGCCTATACCTCATTATTGCCGGTTGTATAAACCACGAGTTTTACCCGCGCCAGAAGACGCCTTTATGGATGCCAAGAGAAGTATTTTTGGCTGACTTTCAAACGTGAATGCAACCTAGTGCTACAATGTTTCAAGTAATTACGCGATCACTCGAAGCCCTTTACGAAAGCGACATTGGTTTGCATAAACATTTTGGAAAAGTTAACTACATTAGTTTTTGTACAAAACATAAAAGCCTCCCAGAGGTAAGAATGGAATACAAGGGAAAGAAATAAAAGCTAACAAAATTCCTACGTCTTACTATTCAACGTAATATGAATTGGAAGAGTCATATTGATTAATCTTGCCCAAATTAAGCTGTAAATGTTCTGCAATTAGATCAATAACCCATGTTATAAACAAAATAGTCTTATTTTATTCATTCCATTATATAGGTACAAATGAAAGAATTCTGTACGAACAAGTCAGCATTAAACTATCTCATTACTCCCACCTTCTATGGTAAGGAGAATTTCATTCTTCTAAAAGCACATTAATGACTAATTTACATTGTAAATAGGTATAATAGATATAAATATACTAAAGAGGCATGTTTGCACTATTCTTGCAATTAATTGTATGGTATGTATTTTTGCCACATGCGACACCATATTGTTGGATACTGATGATACTCGTACACGGGATGAAATTATATTTAGGAAAGGAAACATTCCAGATCTAATTTTAGGGTACCTTCCGAGCATTTGCCAGGAATAAAGACTGAACAAAACCTGAAAAAATGACCACATGCGACGCATAATTTTAAAAGCACTGTTTATAATTTAGCTCTATTAATGCTATTGAATGGAAAGCAGAAATAATTACTTCGTTAGTAAAGTTAGTTTAAAGCTCAATCTTAATAAGCAATAAGCCTGCATTCATTTCTATGCGTTTTTACCTTCTCTGGTATCTACTTAAAGTAGGTAAAGTATTGCATTCTATGCAAAAACATCGAGTGAGTGAGTGTGTTGGGTTTAAGGGCCCGTCGACAACTTGGTCATTAGGGCCCCAAAAACATCGATAAAGATGTCACCGGAAATACCTGTTTTGGGTCCCTTCTGTGAACAGTACAACTCACAAACACAAATTCGGATAAATAGCAAACTTGGAAATGTGTTCGAATTGCATTCTTAAAAGAACCGGAGTTATTCAAGAAAATCACCCACTCCAGACTATTTTACGTGGATAATTTCTCCTACTTTTTTATTTTTTAAAAAATGGCTCTAAGATTTTGATGCCATATTTTGGACTAGGGTGCCGTTGAAGGGGAAACAGTCTCGCTTAGACTTGCCCCATTATTACACCTATCCCAGCTATCCTAGACACTCTGATTAAACAAAGCCACCACGATTGGGGTTATCACTGCACCTGTACGAATGACAAATGCAGGTCTGTGGTAACCAATCAGCTTCAACGTAACATCACGTTGCTGGAAGGGGTGAAAGTAGGGGTCTGCACCATGGTGTGCTAAACAACATGCCTGTGTTAGGATATTTACAGGAGTAATAAAAGTCAGTTTGGGTGGTTCAATTGGTAGACGCTGGCCTACTGATCCCAAGGTCGCGGGTCCAAATCCAGCTCTGTGTTTTTAAGTGTGCTTAAAAACGACAGCTCCATGTCAGTAAATTTACTGACAAGTAAAAGAACTCCTGCGGTATGAAATTCCAACACACCAGCGACGATGACATGATCCTGACAATTGACAGCGTCGTTGAACAACAAAATAATTCTTTAAAACGAGTAATGAAATGTTCATCTCGACTTTGCTGGAAATAGCCTATGAAATCCTCTTCATACGGAATGATTTTTTTAAAAAAAAATGTGTATAACGATTAACAATAAGATATGAATAAAACTACCTCACAAAAATGTTGATCTCCATAAATACACGATTTACTTCAAGAATTCTGTTATGGCATAAGCCATTTCCATATTTTTGTTGCAATTGGTTTGAATTTTTCAACAGTCATTTTTACATGAACAATGTTTCTTGCGACGTCATAGGGAGAGTATGGACTTTCGCTACCTGCATATAAAGATCTGATTGTAGTTTGTCTTCGTAACCCCTCTTGTACCGCGAACAAAACTAATTAAAGCATTTCTGCGAACGTTTACCTCAACATGAAATATATAGGGGGGAAAAAAGCCTTTGTGGGAATCGTATGTAGAAAGAGATAAAAATAAACTGGCTACTAGAACGTCGATAGAAAGTCACGTGAATTTAACGCATCAGATTTTTAAAGTCATTACCACATACGAGAGTGATTCCAGAAACAATACACCTTGCGCATGCCCTACCATCTCCATGGAGATGGGTGGTTAAAATCATTGGCGTTTTTAGTGAGTAATACTGGACAAAAAATCTGATGTGTTGCACTCACATGACTTTCTCTACTCTTGTACTAACCATTCTTACAAACTCTTATTCCTATATCTTCTTCGTGTTAGTTAAAATAAACATTTGCACAAATTATCTTATTGCTTATTTCCTTGTAGGTACAAGGGGAATATTGGAATACAGTAGGCTTTGTGCGATAGTCAAATCTTTTAAAGCTTTGAGATTCCGTTCTCTTTGTACACGTAACATATAAAAAAATGAACAACGATGACCCATTTCACGAAAGTTCCAAGTTTTCCGAAATTCACACACATAACAAGGAATATCTCCGAAATGGTTCACCCTACAAGAAAATTTATTGAGACATAAATTATGTATTTTAGCAAGATCTACATTTTTTGTATAGTATAATTTGGTCTATCTCTAACGGTTTACCAGTTATGCAAAAGTCGTCCAGAGTAAATACGACTACAGGGGCTATAGCCAGAAAATTCAAGATATACATTTCATTTGTCATAAAAATATCTCAAACATATGATATTTTAATCAAAATCGTTAGAGCCATTTTCAAGAAAATCAAAATTTTCGAAAAATTTTCCATGTAAAGGGTAGTTTAGGGTGGGGCTATTTTCTTCAAAATCTTCGTGTCACATCCTTGAACGACATTAAACTTAAATACCAACTTTGGTTTTTAACCGACTTTTCGTTTTTGAGCTATGCTGTCCACAGACTGACACACAGATACACACACGGACCTTTTTCTAAAGATGCTTTTTTTGGATTCAGGGGGCCACAAAACATATTTGCGGTGAAATCTCGACATCGAATTTTTGGGTGGAATACAATACTTCCCCTACTTACCAGTAGAGAAAGTAAAAATGTGCAAGTTTAGTTCTGCTACTCCATGCCGAGGTCCGCTAAGGTCGCATTGTGTCTTAGACCAACGATTGCTCACTAAAATCGTATCTTTATATGGATGTAAGCTGAAAAAAACAAACTATAAATTGCTTCGAGAAGTGCGTCGTGACTTCACAACGGACGAAGCTCTGTCTCAAAATGGTAATCATTTTCTAGAAGACAAATAATGCCCTTCGAGTTCGAGATCCTCTATATATGACGTATGATTTCAAGGTATAGAGCTGCACAGATAAAACCTGCCTCTTCTCATTTTATATGATTTGGAAATAACTTAGGCTATCCTTTCTTTCATGTGTTTCCGGTTGTCCTTGTAGTTTCTTCTTACAATTTATTGATAATGATTTATGAACTATTGTGTTTGTTGTTATAAAGAGTTCTTTTGTACAGTAAATAAGCATGACATATTGAATAGCAAAGCTATAATTCATTGTAGAGGTGTTTATATGGGCCAGCTTTATCAAGGAATCAAAACAATTATTTAAAGACAAATATCCGCTTCAGCCATTACCAGCAAAAAGCAGCAAAAGATTTGGGGCAAAAATGGCGTACGACAGATACAAATGCAACAATGAACAGGACGCCCTCTATCTGGATACCTCAGTTTACGCCGCGAATTAATGGAAGTCCTCGAAAGTTTACCACTAGATTGACTCGACAGCTTCATGTGAGGAGCAGAACTTGCGGACGTGTGTTAAGTCTTTGAAATGAAAACCATACTGAGTAACAGCTGTACAACTGAAGGAGCCCGATAGGTATAAACCTGTAAATTTCTGCCACTGGTTGTTAAACATGGTTGCAGATGGTCACATGAACCCACTGATGTTTATCATGAGTGATGAGTAGGGCTCGGAAGTTCATGCCCTAAAAAACATTGAAATATGCATGCAAATATGCTCTTAAAAACTTGAAAATATGCCAAGAAATATGCACTATTTAATTAAAGCAATGTCCCTTTGCAGTAGACAAGACGAGTTAGTATAAGTAATAAAGTTACCTTATTCCTTAGAGGTTGAAGCAGAAGTAGTCCCGCTGCTAGTATTAACTGCTAAATTGCAGTTCACAACCAACACTTTGCACAAATTTTCAACTGTAACACATCGTCTGTTGTCTCGCAAAACACTTTTGTAACATGAAAAACTTCTCTCCACGTCACAAGATGTAATCGGGGCATATTTAAATGATGCTAACTGCTTCACACACACACACACACACACACACACACACACACACACACACACACACACACACACACGCACGCACGCACACGCACACAGAGAGAGAGAGAGAGAGAGTCAAGTCTCTTGGTGAGACATGGTTTTCTTTTGAGGATGTCTCGAATATCGCACATCTGTTTGTAACCAGAATTTTTTGAAATTACATAATTCACTTTCTCTTTCACTTTTTGTCCTATGCTACCAGGAACCAAACTTAGATCACATTTGTTGTTGTTTTTTTTTTTTTTTTTTTTTTTTTCCCCTTTTCAAAGACAGTAAGTGATTCATGCAAAGGAGATCCCACAGTTTCCAATGCCGTTATGGCTGTTGGTAAGAAAGAAAAATGGGCAGATATGAAACCAAGATCCTCTTTTAACCCAGTGCCTGACAGAATATTTTGCACAGTTTCTATTGATGAAGCTTCTTTCAAGTCCAATGAATTAATAACCTCTTCGGCTATTTCTATGTGCTCAGCATAATATAAAACTGCATCGATCCATGTTCCCTATCGATTAACACTGGTGCAGGAAGATGTCAGATATTAGGTGCTGTTGACCTAAACAACTTAACTCTTTTAGGAGATCTAACAAAAATTATCTTCGTACTGGACACAAATCTATCTACGAATGGGAAAGAATCATTGTCTCAGAAATGCTACCAATATGAAAAATATTGCACAGATGAAAAAATAAAAAATCCTAAAAATCATTAAAATATGCAATATAGGGGCAATAATATTGAAATCTTCGTGAGTTGTATCTATCATGTGCAGTACTGCCAATATGAAAAATATTATCCAGATAGAAAAAAGTAATAAAAACCATAAAAATCATAGGGGCTATAATATTGAAATAATATGCATTTATCAAAAATCAAGAAAATATGCAGTTATATGCACCATAAAATCATGTCCAAATAACTGAAAATTCCGTAATTCGTGCACATAATGTAAAAGCATACATTTTTAACCCCTATGAAAAAACATGCAAATTCATGAACTTCCTAGCCCTAGTAATGAGGCTAGGTTTCATCTATGGGGAGAAGCGAAATCCCAAAACAGTAGGTATTGGACGACACAAAATCCTAACCTATATTCTAGCAATTTCTATATGACCAAAGCATCGTTTTGCGGTGCGCTATGACTGCGAAATGCATTATGGTTCCAATGGCCTTTGATACCACAGTCTACACAAATGTCCACTTGACCCTTTTGGATGAAATTTATGTCCAACTAACAGAAGAGGAGCGTAATTACTGCTTCTTTCAACAAGATGTCACACATGAGAGGTTAATTACCCCTATTAATTAGATATTCACTGAAGAGAGGACTGTGAGCAAAGCCTTTGTTGAGATGTGACTGTTATTTATGGTGGTGTACCAGCAGAATCACCATTCCATTGACGACCTGAAGGAGAACATCAGGAATTGCATCCGCACTATCATCCTGAGGACACGCGTTTTTACTTTCTCTACTGGTAAGTAGGGGAAGTATTGTATTCCACCCAAAAATTCTATGTCGAGATTTCACCGGAAATCCACTAAAAGCATTTTTAGAAAAAGGTTCCTGTGTGAGTCTGTGTGTCAGTCTGTGGACAGCATAACTCAAAAACAAAAAGTCGTTTAAAAACCAAAGTTGGTATTTAACTTTAATGTCTTTCAAGGATGCGACACGAAGATTATGAAGAAAATAAACCACCCATTACATGGAACATTTTTCGAAAATTTTGATTTTCTTGAAAATGGCTCTAACGATTTTGATTAAAATATCATATGTTTGAGATATTGTTATGACAAATGAAATGTATATCTTGAAGTTTTTGGCTGTAGCCCCTGTAGTCGTATTTACTCTGGATGAATTTTGCATAACTGGTAAACCGTTAGAGATAGACCAAATCATACTATGCAAAAAATGTAGACCTTGCTAAAATACACAATTTATGTCTCAATAAATTTTCTTGTAGGGTGAACCATTTCGGAGATATTCCTTGTTATGAGTGTGAGTTTCGAAAAACTTAGAACTTTCGTGAAATGGGTCATCGTTGTTCATCTTTTTATACGTTAAGTATGCAAAGACAACAGAATCTCAAAGCTTTAAAACATTTGACTATCGCACAAAGCCTACTGTATTCCAATATTCCCCTTGCACCTACAAGGAAATAAGCAATAACATAATTTGTACAAATGTTTATCTCAACTAACACGAAGAAGATATAAGAATAAGAGTTTGTAAGAATGGTTAGTACAAGAGTAGAGAAAGTCATGTGAGTGCAACACATCAGATTTTTATAAATATGTTTAAACGCATATAAGTGTCTAGTTGCAGGTGGAGGATACTTCCAATATTTATTATGAAGATAAATACAGAACACATTCATTTATTCGTTCTATCCATTTTATTCCGTTTGAAGTTTGTTTCAAATCAATGTGATAGCAGGGGCCGGTTTTATCTGCCCAGTCCTGTATTATTGTCGGTGTTTATACTGGTACATACCTAAGTAGTTGACATCACTGCTCAGAGCCAACTACAGATATGACAAGAATGCAAGCCACATACCAACGAGCTGGTGGTTTCCCTATTTCAGCTGTGGGAAACACTTCCTCGCCCAGTCATACTTAGTCATTAGTCCGTCTGATTACATTTTCCTCACTCTCAAAAATTATGTCATGTTTTACGATGTTAACGACCTGAATGCAGCTATGATATAAGTTCACAGAAAAAAAAAATCTGATGTGCTGCACTGACTTTTTCTATTCACTCTTGTACAAATTATTTTTAAAAACTCTTATTCACGAACCTACTTTTATATTAATGAGTTAAAAATTTGCAGAATTGTTTCATTCAATATTTCCCTGTAGTCACATGGACAAAAGCATGGGCGTCGCGAACGGGGGGGGGGGGGGGGGGCAAAGGGGGCCGCGGCCCCCCTTGGAAGTTGCTGAACTTAATGTGAAATCAATTATTGACTATTAAACTATTATTTAATTTAGGACAATTGTTATTTAGCACAAATCAATACGGTTAACTGCAACAAATATAAATTTCGACCATAAAATGAATTAATAATATCTGATTGCAAACTTCCAACATGTGCCCCCCCCCCCCCTGGAAAAAAAGTCTGCGGACGCTCATGGACAAAAGGGGAATGCAGTAGGCTTCAGCGATATACTGGCGGATCGCAATTTGATGATGGCTTCGAAATTTTGTTCTCTTTACATAGCCAAGAGATAGAAGAACGAATAACGACTTCCTATTTGAGAAAAGTATAAGAGTTTGAAAATTCAAACAATAAAAATCTTTATCTTGGAAATAGCTCCACCAGGGGAAAAATGCATATATTGTGTGCGTTAACAAGATCTACAGATTTATAGAGTAAAATTATGTCTATTTGTTATGGTTTACTAGCTACATATGCAAAGATCATTCGTAATGAAGAGGACCTCGTAGGATATTCCCATAAAATTCAAGATATACATTTCATTTGTCATGAAAATATCTTAATTACCTATATGTTATTTTAATCAAAATCGTTAGACCCATTTTCAGAAAATCAAACTTTTCAATGTGTGTGTGTGTGTGTGTGTGTTTTTTTTTTTTTTTTTTTTTTTTTTTTTCCCTCCCATGTAAAGGGCAGTTTCGGGTGATGGGATTTTCTTGAAAAGTTTCCTGTTACATCTGCGAGTTTGATATTTAACCGACTTTTCATTTTTGAGTTATGCTGTTCACAGACAGATGCGCGCGCTCGCATATACGCAGACCTTTTTACTTTCTCTACTGTAAGTAGGGGAAGTATTGTATTCCACCCAAAAATTCAATGTTGAGATTTCACCGGAAATATATATTTTGAAGCCCCCCTGAATCCAAAAGGTATTTTTAGAAAAAGATCCGTGTGTGTGTCTGTGTGTCTGTGTGTCAGTCTGTGGACAGCATAACTCAAAAACAAAAAGTCGGCTAAAAACCAAAGTTGGTATTTAAGTTTAATGTCTTTCAAGGATGCGACACAAAGATTATGAAGAAAATAGCCCCACCCTAAACTACCCTTTACATGGAAAAATTTTCGAAAATGTTGATTTTCTTGAAAATGGCTCTAACGATTTTGATTAAAATGTCATATGTTTGAGATATTTTCATGACAAATGAAATGTATATCTTGAGTTTTCTGGTTATAGCCCCTGTAGTCGTATTTACTCTGGACGAATTTTGCATAACTGGTAAACCGTTAGAGATAGACAAAATCTTGCAGTACAAAAAATGTAGATATTACTAAAATACACAATTTATGATCCAATAAATTTTCTTGTAGGGTGAACCATTTCGGAGATATTCCTTGTTATGTGTGTGAGTTTCGGAAAACTTAGAACTTTAGCGAAATGCAACAACGTTGTTAATTTTTTATACGTTAACCGTGCAAAGAGAACGGAATCTCAAAGGTCAAAAAGATTTGACTGTCGCACAAAGCCTTCTCTATTCTAATATCTCCCTTGCACCTACAAGGACATAAGTAATAAGATAATTTGTACGAATGTTTATCTTAACTAACATGGAGATATAGGAATAAGAGTTTGTTAGAACGGTTAGTACAAGAGTAGAGAAAGGCATGTGAATGCAACACATCAGATTTGTCTAAAGTCTATTGTTTTGTTTTTATTCAAGAAGTCTCTCAACCTGCCTTTCCCATGAAAGATCTGTATTAAACTCTTGAATGGAATACAATACTTCTTCTGTAAATGTAAACCCCGCGCGACAGCCCACGAAGGGCCAAGGCCTACCGCCCAGCCGCTGCGTCCCCCACCTCTGCCCACTACAGGCGTCATTGGTGAGGTGCACAATACTTCTTCTAGTTACTGTAAATATGTAGTAGACAAAGTAATAAAATTCATGTCAATTATTTTTGAGAATTACCTATCTCTGAGCTCACTATCGCAACTAAAAAGAAAGAAAAATGTATTACCCCATGTCACTAGTTGTTCCTCAGTACACAGCCGTCCTTTGACTAACCTTGTGTGTGCATTAGATGCTCCTCTTAAGTAGGTTTAATAGTATACCGGAAAACAGTGCTGATAATAGTGGTGTTTCGTAAAGCAGGGAGTGCCTTATAATCTTAGAGAAATAGAGGAAATGAGACGTTTCTGTAACACCATACAATGGGAAATACAGAGGATGCAATATATATATGTACCTACATATGTACATATGTGAAAATTAAAATGTTCTCATAGAGACCAGAAAACGTTTCGCTGCCTTAGTAGCGGTTAGCCTTTTCATGACGCCAAGTGCGAAAGTTCCAAAATTTTAGAAACAACCTTGGAACTTCATTTCATTAGTTTCTGTTTCAAAATCCATACTAGTCTAAATAGGAATAATTTCTTCGATTTATTAGGTGTATAAGTCAAAGGTATTATCTCAGCAAGTCAAGTCAATTTTGATAAGTAGGTATATATTTGTATAATGTAGGTATGAGTTTTTAAAAAGCAGTTAATTTAAAAGCATATTTTCACTAGCTTAATAAAGAAAGTAAATATGAAATATTGTTTAAATATATGAACATCCCATCGCAAGCACAATGTTTCTATAAAATAGTTTAAATGTGGATTCTAAAATGTACTTACAACCCAGGAACGACTTAATTTATATGTATCAGACTTTGCAGTCACACTCTTTGATACTCACTGAGATTAAAACACTCAGATGAGCAGGTAATTTGGGTTATGGAAAATTTACAGATTGATCCCCTTAGTGATATATGTGTTACAAATAATAAAAGTTTAAAACGGTGTAAGCAAGAACTTCTTTTTCACTTTTCCAATCATCTGTTGTGCCTTATTTACAATTTGGCCCCTGTTTCTGGTCACCACTCTGCTACTTTTAGATATGTACGGAAATATTGATCTGACCAATTTTTCTGGAGGATAGAGTTCCTCTCTGTTGTAAACAAGATGGTCGCATCTTGGGAATTAGCTTAGGTATCTTGTTGCAATCGCGATCAGAGCCTACATACAAAAATACGAGTACCAACACGATCACGCAAAAATACGAGTACCAACACGATCACGTACACAGATATTAGCTAGAAATCTACCAGTCCTATTCAGCAAGTAGGTCTTTCTTTCCCTCGGGTACTCAATTTACGTTACACCAAAAATTAATGTTAAAGTAACAATTTACAAACATCAGATTCCTCACACTTGGTTCTTGTTATGGTATTTTATTTAAACTTTCTGATTCATACTGCTATGTCAATTTTGTATTGCTTTAATAAGCTATTGCTCTTTTCTTTTGGAAACGGCTTTTAAAATACTCTACACGTGTAATTACTTGGCGTGTCTAGGGAGAACTGAGAGCTGGCTGGGGAAGTGCTTGGAAAAGACGATGGATCGATAACTGCCGGTTTGAAGAGATCGATCAATACGAAGCTTAGCCGACAATGCTGAATCGCTCCCATAGACTTACTAAAATAAGTACTATCGCTCCCGTGTAGACGGAAATGCTAGTGCTGTCTTTTTCTCACTCCAGGATAGAAGTAATTAGTGACTCATCAAACTATTTTACATAATTTATAGAGGTAGTAGCAGGAAACAGCGTGCATTACTTATCTGCCTGGTTGGTTTGTAAGCATGCAGCGTCAACACGCGAATGT